>CALSCE010000030.1:6600148-6618483 GCA_943593645.1 Bovichtus variegatus
AAAGAAAGAGAGAAAGAAAGAAAAAGAAAGAAAGAAAGAAAGAAAGGAAGAAAGAAAGAAAGAGAGCGAGTTTGTTTGTGCGTCCTCAAAGGAGGATTAAAAATTGATGTGCTTTAACATGGGAAGAATAGTGTGCTATTTTGTCAGCCTGAGCGCTGTGACACAGGCCACACTGCGAAGCCGAGGATTGGGGTTGTGGGGTGGGGGGTGGAGGATTGGGGTTGTGGGGTGGGGGGATTTTCTTACAGGGATAATTCCTCTCAGGTAACCTTAGTGCTGCATCAGGTTCTAATGACGGCACATAGCTCGTAACAGTCGCTCAACGACCGCAGCGAGTGCAGAGTGTGCTGGGTATCGATCCCTCAGACCAGGGACTCAGCAGCTGCTAATAATTCTTCAAGATGGTTGACGGCTACAGCAGCTGGATATCTCCAGTGTTGTCTGGTACCATCTCAAGCTGTGAGGATTCAGCAGTCTGAACATCAAGTGGGTATCTTCAAAAGTTAAAGTCCTTTCAGTAATAATTTCCCTCTTTTTGTACCAATAAAACCATAACTTTGGAAAACACACGCTTGATTTGTGTGAATCAGCTTTAGATACATTTTGGAATGATTTTTCACACAGGTCTATGGATTTTGTGCACCAGAGGAAGGGATGGTTTAATGGCCAGTATGACGTCTGTTCATTTGTCTGTAAGAGATCATTTACAGCTCGCCATTATCCTAACCATCAATTATGAACACACTGACTAAATATGACTAAAAAATATACAGTGTTACGAAATGGTGTGAAGAGTCAAAAAAAAATAAATAATCTAAAACAACTCAAAGGTTTTCCTGGCAGTGCAGAGAGAATTTACGGGGAGGGGCAGGTGTAGCAAGGCCTTGTTTAATCTCCTCCTCTGATCACCGTGAGAAGTTTGCTTCAAAAATGGCACAAAACACAACTTCCTTGGAAGGAGGCTTCACATCTACTCCATCCAAATGATACAGCAGTAAAACTCTTTAGCTAGAAATACTCCCTCAGTGCACTTGGATTTGAGACACAGACTGACAAGCCTGTTAAATAAAACATAAAAGAATTACCTCCTGCAGTGATGCCATACAGCCCAGCTCGCTACAGTCCTCACCCTGCCAACTCAAGTGCACTTTCAGGCTGATTTTCTTGCAAATCCCAGTCTTTCTGGCGTGGCTTTCTATGAATAGGCAGAGACACCCCTGCTGTGCTCTCACATTGCAGCAATTTTTATGTTTTGTTTTGGCTGCGTCTTATCCTTGACCTTGATGGAAATCGTCATGAGGTCAAGGAAAGATTTGAAGGATAAGTCAGAAGGACTTAGGAGAAGAAAACCACGGTTCTAAAATAACCTTACACTATGCAATGGCGGATGTTTTTTTTCGTTTTTTTCTTTATAAACACAAAAGATGAGTACAGTTGAAAAACTCAATGATGTACAATCCAATTATGGATTTTTATCCTAAACAGAATCACAGCTTCTAATAAGGATGTTTACAATTCAACCATAGTGTACAATTAATAGCGATGGCGAATGTTAGTGAAGGCTGAATGTTGCGTCGCTTGAAATGTTGCTGCCACAAGGACTTGTGGGACAGCAACATCTCCTTTCCTTTAGTAAAGGATGGTCCGGTGTACCCTATATGCTAAAAGAAGATAAGAAAGAAAGCACCTTTCCTTAGCATTTAGATGATTCCAGCTCTTATCATGGCTGCCACTTAATACTTCCGGGTCATTTCACTCAGAACCTTCTTAATCAAAAAAGACGATTCGACCGCAGCATGTGTCTGGCTATTGGTACTTTCCCGGAAACACTTCAGCCTTATCAAAACTACCTCTCCATCCTTCCCCTGGTACCCGTTCAACTGTCCTTCTCCCCCACCCCCCTCGAGGCTTCACCAACAATGGCTTCGCCCTTCAGGAGAGCTGAAGAAGAGGGAAGTAGGACAAGAGGAGGAGCAGCGCGTGTCTGCCGGCGGGTTGAGAGGAGAGGAGAGCGCAGGGAGTCATGCAAAGACAGAGGCTCCATGTGGCGAGGAGGGACAGCCAGGAGAAGCACCGAGATGCTGCAGAGTGTGTGTGTGTGTGGGGGGGGGGGGGGGGATATCACTGCTCATCTAGGAACAATGTGAATGTGGAGCAGGCAGGTGACAGATGCTTTGTGGAGAAAGAAACTGAGACAGACGGCGGAGGAAGATAGAGCGAGAATGACTGACGTTTCTCTCACACCTCTATGAGCAGCCACGTCCTAATACAAGCTAATCCCTCTATCAGCCTCTTACCTCACCTGGGCCTATCTCGCCAACAGCAGCGCTTCAGTGACAAAATGGAAGACCAAGGTACACTGAGTAATGTTTTTATTTTACCAGACCAGCACAGTGGTGCTGAGGTCCCATGCAGCGGAGTATTTGGTCAGCAGACACTGTGCTGTCACTCACGCAGCTCCTGCTGACTTTTTCTTTTTAACCGAGCAGCATGTCACAAACTGAGCACTGATTACTGATTCACGGGGTGTTCATGAGGACTGAGCCAAACAGTCATTTGCAATGTCGACATGGACTTCAGTAGGCTTTGGCGAATGTTGTCACACAGCTGTAGGTTATATCGTAATGGAATTGGCAGCAGCATGATGGGATGTTTTGCTATCAGTTAGGGCTGCGACCATTTTCATTATGGATTCATTCTCCATCAATTAATCGTTCAGTTTAGAAATTGTCCGAAAATAATGAGAAGTCGCCTTTTGCCAAAAGCCAAGGTGACACTCTTCACATGGCTTGTTTTGACCATCAGTCCAAAAACAAGAAGAAAATCAGAAGAACAGAGAAGAAAAAAAAACTAAACAAAAATGTCCTTCACAAATTCCCAAAAACCCAGGGTGACGACGGCTTGTTTTATCCGACCAAGAGTCTACAATCCAAAAGATATTCAGTTTACAATATTATAAAACAGAAAAAAATAGCAAATCCTCACATTTGAGAATCTGGAAACATCACACGTTTGGCATCTTTGAAAAGGACTTGAATGTTTAATTGATTATCGAAATAGTTGCCGATTCATTTTCAGTAAATCCTCTAATGGATTAATGGACTAATTGTTTGAGCTGTAGTATCAATATTTTGTGTAACAAACAATCTGACATTACACATGTTAGGAGACAGGTTCACAAGCACCCAGGTCCTCTCTATTGAAAATAAATAAAACATTTCACTCTGCCTATAGGGATTTACTGTGTATTATGAACTCTAATGTATTATCATCTTCTGCGTCACTGTTTCTATAATATTCAAATAGAATATTACACTCTGCATATACATTTGTTCTGGTGTTTGTTCAATGATATGTCAGGATGTCCAAGGGATCTTACAAAGCCTAGAAAGTTAGTTACATTAAGCTCATTGTGAATCTTTAAAATGTGATCTACATGCTTATGGTTTTATCTTTTAAAAACTCCATAAATCCCTATACGATCTGCTCTCTCTCTCTTTCTGCACAGATCAAAGTTTCAAATAAAGCAGAAGCTGTAACATTCCCTCAGTGCACAGACCGGACTCACACATTGGTAGTAAAATATAAAGAGAACATCAACAAAATAATGTGTGTGTGAGTCTTAAAAACAGGTACAGGGAGTGTATAGTCATTTTTTTTTAAAGGATTGACCTACAGTAAGAATAAAACAGGGTAAAGTTATAGCCCTTCCACTGACCTAATAACTCTTAAGTCTTTGTCTATTTACAAACTATTCGCAATCACTCATAAAGCGTTAAATGCAAACTCAGCCCATGAGAATTAAGCATCTGTGTGCAACAACATTGGTTCAAGTGCTGCTTCTTTCAGACAATGCTATTCCATATAACTCACATCAACATCTTTTCGACAAGGCTGCGTGTACACATGCACTGACTGCTGTGCGTGTCAGCCTTAAAACGCTGGGTAATCCCGCAAATGCGTAAACTGAGTGGAAGCGGTTTAACACAATACGCACCTCAAGAAAAAAAAAAAAAAAAAAAAAGTGCAACGATATTAGAACAGTGACGGCGATACTAAATGTCCCACGGCCAGGACAGACAGAGGAAATAAAGAAAACAGCAGCTGGCCACAGTGTAGCAACGGAAATCGACGAGTTATAAAACAGCACCGTCTGCAAAGCGAGGAGAGGCTGCCCAGCGAAAACACGGTCCCCGCACAGTAAGCTACAGCCCTTTATGACTCCAGTGTCCCTCTTTAGCTCCAATAAACTAACCCTGGGGTGAACGTATGAGGCAATAACAGGACAAGAAGCAACGTAAACACCGCCTGAATACGCTCATACAGTATTTATGAAGCTGGAAGGAAAGGGGAGCTTGCTCTTCTTCAGTGATGCCCGTTATTATCCCTGCTGCCTCCACCAACTTGATCCTATTTGAGCTTCTTCGGAAACTCTTACCTTTTTCCTGCAGTCTTTTGCCTTCGTTGGTGTCGGCGTCTCTGGCGGATATTTTTCAGTATTTTGGGGACTCGGGGTCGGTGCCGATGTTGAGCCGTGTCTTCCGTCCCTCCTTCTTCAGCGTTTTAGCTAGCCCGCTGCCTCTGCTCGGCTTGTGGTGCTGAAGTGGACAGCGCACCGAGGAGAGCTGGGAACAAAAAGCCCACACAGAGCCTCTCCCGGCCGCATGCGGCACAGCGCCCTCTGTCGGGCCGGAGGAGCGTCGGCAGCCGACAAACGAAATGGAGTCAAGTGCACTGGGATAGCGTCACCTAGCGTGGAGAGTAAACTATGTTTCTATGTGGACGACTTTGGCCTGAATATTGGCCCCAAATGAGGTGGTACGATTTCTATTTCATCATTTTGGAAGGCATATCCCGTCTTTCGCGGAAGACAAGCTAATGAAGGCTGCATCCCATTTAGCTGCAGTTCCAGGCTCTTGGTAGTGTTCATGTTGGCTCGCTGTCACACGTTTCCTTTCAAATTAGACTCAAGTGTCACACTGAAAAGCATTTTGCCCAGAATATAAGGATGATTTAAATATAAATTGGACTTCCTGGACGGCTCAACCTGAAACCGTGCCACGTCTTTTCTGGCAATGTCAGTGCTCTTAAAAAGAAAAAAAAGTGTTTCCAAAAGCACAAAGATGTTGCCTTTTTTTTTTTTTTTAAATGAACATGTTATATTCAGATTCTTTATCTATGGCAGAAATGTTGAGGAAATGGCATATATCATAAATCTGTTGATTATTCTAGCTTATAGTGTTTTTTTTACAAAGATGTAATTTTATACATAAAAACTATTAAATCTTGTACTAATAAAAAGGCCATAACAACTGTATAGTGTAACTGTGTTGCATGTAAAGTACATATGTACAATCATACATTGCGTCTTAAATATTTTACGTCTAATTATTCTATTGACTTTTTTTTTTGACTTTTTATGTAATTCTTTTTGTCTATATTTCTTACCTTCTGCAATTGCCCCCTGGCATATTTGAATGTATACATTTTGCACTGTTTCTTATTGTCAATATGTATAACATGTGCAATTTGTTCAATAAAAAAACCCAAAAAAAACCCCACTGTCAATGCTTACTGGGACGCCTGAATACAACAGCGCTATAGTTAGTGTTATTAGAAACACCTGTGTATTTCCTGCTATGAAAAGTCATTGTTTGCTGGGGAAAAGACCTGTATCAGTGAATTCTATAACTGCGTTCTGTGTTTTACTGTGGCAAATTATTTTAAATTTTTTCATTGAATAATTAAATTATATTAGTTGCATATGCTTTAGTTTTGACATAACTCAGGGTTCAATGAACCTTTGTCCTGATTAAAAGGAAATATGTTTCTTTTTATGATGAGTATAAAATTGCAAAATTGAAAGACAGACACCACTTATCAAAGCACATATCCTTTCACATGCTGACATAATGATAATAATAATCTGTGATTATACTAGGGACCCTCTGGACACTAAACTTAATACTTTTGAAATAACCCCTTCCTAATAAGACTGTTCATTTTCTCTTACTTGTGTCTAATACTAGTGTGTGATACCTAAATTGTAAATGTCCCCGCTGTGGGACGAATAAAGGATTCCTGATTCTGATTCTAATACAGCGTGAGATAAGTGTGAGGTGTAAGACATATTGAGTAAATGTCAGTTATTTAAGACAATGATATACTATACACATAAAAAATAACCTGTTTGTGAAAATGAAGCTATTCAGAGTGACTGACCACCCCACATTGGAACTTTACCAAAGAAAATTATTTTGAGGCTGAGAAATAATGACAAGCGTATAGTACAATAACATTATGCTTTTATCAGAATGTTAGCGTAGATCACAAATAGCTCCTATGATTTTCTTTGCAGCTGGTGAGTTTTATTGGAATGTGAATATGCTTTATTAAAAGGCTGCATGTTGAGTCTCTTTTAATCACATCTCTGACTGGTGCTCTCTTGTGCATGGTGATGGATTCTTAGTTTCCACTGAGTCTGTTCTTCACAGTCACATGGGGTGTACATTGTCCCGAGTGGCGGGCTGTAAGGAGTGGTCCAGGGCTGCAGCGGGGTCGCCCTGGGTGACGACGAGGGTGGCCTGCTCCGGAAGCAGGCTGGGGTCTGTCAGGATGGCCGTGGTGGTACTCAGGAGACGGAGTGAACTCAGAACCACTGAGGGGACACGCAGAGAATTGTCAAACAACAGATTACAGCTAATGTGAAGTTACAATGGGAAACATATGGATTGATACGATGAAACAATGGATAGTTGCTGTGAGATTATGGGTATAGATCTGCATTGAGGAAGCAATTGTACTGCACTCACTGGGTCTTAAAGCAGGCAGGGAACAGTGTTGGTCCAGCCAGGACAGAGTGGATCGACACAAATCCTCCACACTGGCTGTGGACACCATCCCATTATAGGACTCGAACAGCGGCTCGATGATGATACTGAACTGACACTGAGTTGAGGGAAGAAGTCCTTTAAATGTGACACACCACAGTTCATGAACATTTTTCAACTGTCTTGTTTCCCTAAAAATACTGAATTGATATTTAACGGACAGTTCACCCTAAAATATAAAATACATATTTTCCTCTTACCTGTAGAGCTATTTATCAATCTAATCTAGATGGTTTTAATGTGAGTTGCAGAGTGTTGGAGATATCTGCCGTAGAGATGTCGGCCTTCCCTCTAATATAATGTTACGAGATGGCACTCGGCTTGTGGTGATCAAAGCGCCAAGAAAATACTATTTTCTTTCTACCGGACTACAACTGCCAACGAGTGAGCAAGAGCCTCTCGTCCATGAGTAGATGCACACTTCCTTCTGTGCGGTGATACGGTAGAAAGAAAATTGTTCCTACATGAAACTGCTCACAAGAAGGTCTGTGGATTATCTTGAGTAAGCAGGTCATCATTTCTGGAAAGAGACTTTGCTGTTTAATTTTTCAAATGTATTCTTTTTACGTTCTGAGCACCACAAGCCGAGTGCCATCAAGTTCCATTATATTGGAGAGAAGACAGACATCTCGGACCGAAACAAAAATATGACATGACAAGTATAAAATATGTATTTTTGA
Organism: Bovichtus variegatus; assembly: GCA_943593645.1. Classification (NCBI taxonomy): domain Eukaryota; kingdom Metazoa; phylum Chordata; class Actinopteri; order Perciformes; family Bovichtidae; genus Bovichtus; species Bovichtus variegatus. Next base: position 6,607,719 of record CALSCE010000030.1, read on the forward strand.
ACTGTCCCTTTAAGCATTGCATAGTGTCTCAAATGATGTCCATTGCAAGGTACGTTATGGTGTTTACAGGCAACGAATCCTCAAGAAAGAACAAAACCAACAATGTGTTAGTTGGGCTTTTCAACACTTTCAGACTTCCCCGCCCTCATCCCAAACCCATCGGTTCCTACCATAGACACAAATCTTAAAAAACAGATCATAAATATATATTTAGATGTTTTCTTTGAAAAGGCTCAGTCATTTCCTAAAAAGGCAGCTGACTATTTTCAACTAGGGATTAATACACATAAATTACGCTAGTGAGTTTTTACAGCAGGAGGAAGGTGTTTGTGTTGCAATAAACATAAACTAATGAAGGAACATGCTATCCAGTGCAACAGTGTGGCTCACTGATGTGCTGCTAATAACAATGGAGCTCGACGGCACCGAGGGATAACATATATCAGACTTTGGCTACACAGGCATGCTATCAATTTGTTGTAGGTTTTGGCTTTTCCATGGCATTTGTTTGAGCGAAGAAAAATATATAAAATCCTCAGGGTTATTCTTTAAAGGTTAATTCAGTCATAACACTGCAAGTAAGTGCAGTAAAGAGAAAAGATCCTCTTGGATACTTTTTATGTTTCAATTCATTATATCAGCAGTTAGATAAATGCACAATTGATCTCTTGAAGAACCAAAGGAAATACCTAAATATTTATGGAAAGAAAACAACCTCAAGGTGCTTTTTGTGCAACACACAAAAGATGATAAAATGATTATCAAATCTTCTTCTCTTGCATGCAAGATAAGGGAGCCGTGACGGATTGGGTGATCATTAAGGAAAGAGCTATGGATTAATATTACTTTTTTTTTTCATGCAACTGGCATCTGCAACACAGCCATTTATTGTATCCGCCTGATTACCCTGAGCTTTGTATGAATTAGAACGACATTAGCATTCTTAGATCTGTACTAAGTCACTGCACCAAAGCAAAAGCTATATTTCCAGATTGTCATAATGCTTGGTGTAAGTATTTAATTTGGATTCAAAGAAAAAAAGTTCAGGGAACAAAACAAATGAGATATTCCTCCAAGGTCTGAAGAAGCTGCAGCCAATTACTGCCAAATAGTGAAACCTAAGAACCCCACACAGGAATAGGTTGGTACATTTAGTACTCAACACTAAAGGCTTTTTAAAGTCGTGTTTGTGGCAGTGTGATGTTTTTTTGTAATCAACCTCTGGCAGATTTACAGTCATAAGGATACGATCCAGAACTTCCAGTTTTGCAGCGTCTGTGTCTGGACGTACTCTCGGAACTTCTGCCTCATGTGGTCGAAGCGCTGGCGTGTGATGGGCACGCCGGTGGCTGGTAGCTGCTGCTGGCATGCACTGCATGAAGAGACAAGCTGAATCAACAAAGCGGTGCAGTGCACTTTGATATCAGCAGGGAGAGAACAATATGCGATATTAAACGATAGGTTCACAATTGTATCAAGTCTGTCTTAAACCTTGTGCCTCACTAAGGATATTTTTTTGTCTTTTTTGAAGTGCACATTTTTCAAACATTTTGGCTGGGGCGTAAGGTTTTTAATTATTTACTTTTTTCGAATTTTGGAAGTTCAACCTCAGCTCCCATAAAAAAAAAGTCCATAATAAAGTGTGTAGCAAAAATACAGACACTCAGACCCTTAAGGACCAAAATGTCCCCATTAAAACCACCATTTTTGATAAAAAATCATGCTGTGGCAGTGGGATGTGGTCACGGCGCCGGCTGCTGGAGGGAGACATGGGAGTGTCTCAGCTGGAGATCAGACAGCTGGACAGAATCAGGTTTTCAGCCACACAATATAAGCACGGAGATGAGCCGGTTCTGCTCTGTTGCAGTGGGCTGGGTCCAGGAGCCAGAGCCGTCAGAGAGTGATGGTGTGTGAACGCGTTGCAGAGTGTGTTGCAGAGTGTGTTGCAGAGTGTGTTGCAGAGTGTGTTGCAGATTGGTGTTTTTGTTTTGCCTGAAAACACTTCCGTGCAACACCATTAAACTGTTTTTATTTAGCGAACATCCTTCTCCTTCTGTCAACTCATCTGGGTGACAGCGGGACTGCCTCACACATGCATTCTGTTAGATCAGGCTTTCAATCTAGAGCCCTGGCTTCCAGTTTGTACTTTTTACTATTTTCCACCAGATTGAGCCATTTTGTCATGTTCCTGGTTCGGCCCAAAAAATGTAAATGAATCAAAATCACATTTCCCAGAGTGTGAAAAAAAACAACTTAGCATTTAACATACACAAAGTAATTACATTTTTGTGTTTTAAAAAATGAATGAATATTTAGTAATGATGGTCAGGACTGAAGTTGGTTAAAAAATTTAACTCAGCGACAGTGGAAAAATAATATTAATATGTAATTCTATGGCAGTTTTTTGACACCTACATCATCGAACATCAGCGCGACTGTGGGCACAAGAGTTAAATCAATAGTCGGGTGCCCATATGTACATTAGAACAGTGACACACACACACACACACAGAGGCTAAAAGTCTCACTTGATGGCAGAGTTCAGGAGCTGGATCTCGTCCCTGAGCCTCTGAGCCTCCTCGTGCAGCTGAGTTCTCTCCTGCTGCATCTTACTGATGTACTCGGCCGTCTTCTGCAGTGTGGTGGCTTTGCTGATCTGTGCCCGGAGACAGAGGGATTACCACATGTCACTACTACACCACAAGTATTCACACATATTCAATATTACTGTGATTGGTCACAACCAACTTAGTGAAGTTTTCCAGTTCCAAACTGTGCATCCAACTCAACTGGTGGTGCTCAGTTCATCTATTCACAGTACCTTTATGCTGGGCTGAGAGCTGAGTGTTGTCACAAGGTTGTGTAACGTGTCAAAACCCAGTTTGATGTTGAAGCGCCTCTTCTGCTCGGCTGAGATGTGGGTTATCCTCCTGGTCTCTGTTTGCTGCAGATAACGTATGCAGTGTAGAAACATGCTCAGCACACTTGACACCCAGATTCACATTCTGGGTCAGCAATCAGTTTCTTGTTGACTTATTTAGCATTTATTCAGCAAAGACTTGATTATATTTATTTACAAAAACCCGTCAATGCTATGCTGTACTATATGAAGGTATAGATACTGTATATGCGGATGAAACGAGACGGTTTGTCCTACCTTACTTGATTCTATCTTCCCGTGTCCTGAGAAGCATGTGTGTGGGGACTCGGGGTTGGAGGCTTTATCTAAAGGGTTTGGTGGTGACGTTTGGCCTGGATGTCCGGGGAAATTAACTAAAAGAAAGACAGATAACCATATCTATTCATTATATTTGTAGGGAAATGCCTCGACTGTGGAGGATGGAAGCTGCCAAAATAAAAAAATATTAAATAAGTGAATCGATAAATGAATACGCCATGACATTTACCAAAAATACAGTTAAAAATAAATGTAAGCAATAATTTATTGATAAAATGTGACAGAAATTGATATTTCTGTTTGAATTAGCTTCTTATTAAATAAGTGTGGGGAAATAAATAGGCTGGGGAAATAATACATCAATAAATCCACACATTTAAAATGAATAAATACGTTTAAAAATCAATTTCAAATGAATAAAAAAATAAATGCAATAACAAATAAATGCTTTTTTTTTTATTTATAAAAAATAAAGGGAAAATGGAAAATAAATAAATAGCAAACTCTGTGCATGTAAATAATGTGTCGTGAATTACACAGTTATACTGTATGCATGGCTTCGGATGTGGGCATACTTGGATTTTAGTTTAGACTACTACAACAAGCTTTATTTGAACTACTTTTTTGCCCGATTCACCTACAATTGATAAGAATATAAAGAAGAAACCAAAATCAGCCTTTTGTTGTTGGAACATCCTGTGTGATAATTGCAAAGCCCCTAAACTGATATATGTACATATACATATAAAGTTATATACTTTTACTAAAAAATCTTTTACTAGCTCATTTTATTTTTCAACTACTTCCCTTTCCCAATTGCTTGGTCTTGTCATGCACTTAATCATCTATCTACATGTATTCCCCATTTCCAATTTTCTTTATGCATAAATTATAATGAGTTGTATGTCCAGAGAAGTGATTACTCCAAGGTTTGTGTGCGTGAGTCAAATAAATTAAGTTTTAATTTATCTTATCAACTGATTGGTGGAAAAGGAAAAAAAATTAAAAGATTTTTGCTTTTCTTCACTTCACTGAGGTTAATAATAATAATAATAATAAATTAGATTTATATAGTGCTAAAATCCAAGGACGCTTTACAAAGTGGACACAACACACATTGGGGTGGGAAAAAATTATTTGAGGTCATAGGCCTTGGTAAACAGGAGGTGCTTAAGGTTGGTTTTGAAGGAGTCCAGGGATGAATCATGTCTGATGTGAGCAGGGAGAGAATTCCAGAGGGTGGGGGCTGCAGCACTGAAGGCTCTGTCACCAAAAGTTCGTAGCCTGGTGCGGGGGGGTGGATAGCAGACCAGTTTCTGAGGAACGGAGTGACCGAGCAGGAGAATAAGGGTGGAGAAGGTCAATTAGGTACTGGGGGGTGAGGCCATGGAGGGATTTGTACGTGAGCAGGAGGAGTTTATAAGTGATGGGAAGCCAATGAAGGTGGATCAGTGTGGGGGTGATGTGCTGCCAGAGCTTAGTGCGGGTCAGAACCCTGGCAGCAGAGTTTTGGACGTACTGGAGCCTGTCCAGGGCTTTGTTGGGAACCCCGGACAGGACTCCATTACAGGAGTCAAGAGGGGAGGGGATGAAGGTTAAATGAAAAGTAGAAAGATTGACGTTTCTTTTTCCATTCTCATGGTTTAACTAACAATATAATCTATTTATGTATTCAGTTATATTTTTGACAGTTGTGGAAAGTAACAACTAAATAGATATAGTCAAGAAGTGTACTTCAGTAACATTTGGTTACTTATTTATTACATTTATATTATTCATTTATACTTATAATCCTTCATCCATCTCTCATTTTTGCCCTGATTTTTCTACATTTCGGGTCTCCATAGATAGAAGAAAATAAGCATTTTCTAGAGTAAGAAGAGTGTTGTGTGTCTTTTATATTGTATGGGCTGCAGATTCAGAAATTAATTACAATAATCATCATTATTATCTCTGCAGAGCTCATGTAGCTAGGCTTGTTGTTGGAACAGTATTGTTTCCAGTGAAAAACAAAATTCACCTTACAAAACCTTTTTTCCCAGATGAAAGAGATAAAAAAAAAGTTTTTCATCACTTGGCCCTCTCAGGGCTTCTGTAAGAGTCAGACTTTGACGTTTACATTAGTTGCCTGTAGAAACTCAACAGATAGCATACCAAGGTGTTAGCATAGAGCGTGATCTTTTTGATGTCTATTGTATGTTCTCATCACTAGGTTGCTTGGCATGGCAATGTCCCCGACCACCATGTTCACCAGTTATAAGGAGATGTGATCCCTGATTGCGTTTGGAAAAAGCGAGATGTTGTTGCACTCAGTGTTTTGGGGCGTTGAGTGCGTACCTGTTAGGCTGCTCCTGTCCGTGCTGTAGAGCTGGACAGGAGATAGCTTCTCAGTCTTGGGAATGAGCAGGGCAGTGCCGGTGTGTGTGGAGCCGTGGGAGAGCAGGGCAGACACCGCGGAGCCTCTGGAGGTGCTGGCGTGGGGTCCGCTGTGACCCAGGGTGGCACTCTGGCTGTGCAGAGGCGTCAACACTGGGATCCCTGCAGGCCAACCAGCTCCGTGCTGCAGCTGCGATGAAGCTCCTCCCACATGCGTGCTGCTGCTGCTTGACTGCTAAACAACACACAATCTCTACTTAGAGGAGCCTTTTCAAAAACAGTGCCTTTTTTTCTAAACATGATGGTAAACAAGTTAACCAGAATCGAGTATTCTAAAAATACTGTACGTTATGTTTTCCCCTTTAAATACAGCTTTTTTTCTATTCATCTGACCCTATTAAAAACATACATGTTGGAAAGAATTGAATTGATAACTCTTCCCTTTGCCACAAACTGGGCTTGCACATTTGATGAAGGTGATGCTACAAACGTGTGTGGGGTCATATAAATCCCTGTTAGATCTCTGTTATCAACTTATTTTGGTTTTTGGAGCAATAGTTCTGTGTAAAATGTAGTGCCATCACCAAATCTTTTACAGTGCATAAATATATCCATTGTATATAATTATATTTATAACGGGGGCGTCTGAGACCAAGGACAGAAGTCATTTTCTGTAGAGGAAATCTGAAACATGTCGTCATCATGGTAAAATCATGTTTATCATGATCATAAAATTAAGAAAAAGGTCATAACGTATCCAGGTTATAAAGTTAAGTATGTGTTTGAGCTGTTCTAGAGGGCCCAGGGTCTCCATGAACAGAACATTACAGTTATAATATATAAGTTATAATACAGAGCACTAATAAAGTAATAACTATAACAATATCACACGTTAGAAATGTAGGTACAAGGGAAGAGGACAAGACATCAGCTATCCGATTGAATAGTTACAGGTTACAATAATATTGTGAATTGTTGAAACTGGTGCAGCTGCTAAAAAGAGATTTTCTTCACCATCACAGAGACTACAGCTAGAAAAAGAGATAAAAAGTCATTCCGAGGTGTGATCAATTTTGTACGAAAATTTCATCAAAAACGATGTTTTGCTGCAAAATTTCCGTCCGTCAAAATGTGAAGCTAGATTGATGCAACTTTAAAGGAATAGTTCACCATTTTGGGAAATGGGCAGGCGGTTGGCTTAGTTTGGCCCAAAGACTGGACACGGGGAAACAGCAAGCCAAGCTCTGTCTGGAGACAACAAAATCGACGTACCGGCACCTCTAATGCTCACGAATGAAAAACACAATTCTATCTTGATTGTTTAATACAAAAACATGACAGAGGAAATCACTGCGGCAGGCGAAGCAATAGTTTGGGACAAAAATCCTCCGTAAACCTGTGTTGTGTTGTTATTTCTTTTACATTTGGAGTTTTGTACAAGCCAGTTATCAACACAAACACTGCTCTTGTGATAATAAAGGACAGGCTCACCGAGGAGCTGGGAGATGATGACCTCTGACCTTTGGCTGTCACTAGAGTAGTATCAAATGGCTTCCCTGAAAGCACAAAAAACAATATTTAGTACATTTCTTTTGTCTGACAGACGCATGATCCCATTAACTTGTCCAGATAAATAACTGTTGTTAAAGATAGAACTAAGGGACAGAGGTGACTCACTTTCACGGGTGCTGGAGGAGAGCAGCTTAGCCAGGCAGCTAGTGGGTGTGGGTGCAGTGGACGGAGCCACGGAGGGACCGACTGTCCTCACTCCTCCTGTCTTCTGCTTGTGCTTCCCTCTGACGCCTGTAACAGCCAGCTGCTCTGGGACAGAGAAGCAGTGTGCCGCAGTGACAGAGGGCAGCGCTGCGTGGACCGACTCCGTCACAGCCGCTGGGTAACTGAGAGAGTGGCAGGGACTCTGGGGGTATGTGTCCCCTGTGTGAGGGAAACCATGAGCCTGCTGCATGGAGCCCTGGGCCCCTATGGTGGAGGCTGTGTGAGTGATGACAGTGGGGGTCACGCTGGACGTTGTGTAGTAACCAAACTTGTGGCATGGCAGCGGGAAGAGAAAAGGGATAGTTGAAGATGCCGGCTGCTCGATGCTGCTGGCGAAGGCTATAGAAACAGGTGGATCAGGGTATGACTGATGTCCATAGGGCATGGCGCCCGATATGATGCTAGATGTGTGGTATTCACTGCAATCCTGGCCCGGCCTGGTCTGGTCTGGCCGTGTATTGGATGAGGAGGGCGGAGGCAAATTGTCAGAGGACAGATTGGGCTGGAAAAAGAAAGATTGAGTCTATTTTATTGAAACAACAGCACTAATTAAGTATTTCTGCAGCAATACATGTCACAAGCAGGACGAGCTGTTAACGGCAGCAGCCTGAGCCAGCTGGGCGTCGATAAGTAGCTGAGGAGTTGTTACCACGGGGGAGGGAAGTGGAGCAAACGCTGTGCTGGGTGAGCTCTCGAAATAGCCACAGTCAGCAAAACCAGTCAGCTCATTGGGCTGGCCCCGGAAGTTCATGAAGATATCTAAGAAAAGCACACACACTGTTAATCAGACAGGTATAAATACACTTTAATCTCTCCTGTGTTTATGACTTAAAAACAGGTGAAAGAAAGAGGCTTTGCCAGGATAATCTTTTTTTCCCTCATGAAAATATGGTTCAAATTAATTTTTAGCCAAAAGATAGAAATGCCAGTAATGTTACATAACTTGTAATGTTACATAACTTGCATGAAGAAATTAAAACTCACCTGGAAGTCCCTTTTTAGAGCAGGTGGCAGTAGTGCACTTCAGCCTCTTGTGGCCGACGTGAGCATTTCAACAACAAACACTAACAATAAGATCCTGACGAAAAAAATTCACCTGCCCAAACTTTTTTTTTTGTGCCTGTTTTCACAGATGAAAAAATAAGTAACTCAGAAAAAATCATCCTCGCAAAACTTTTTTTTCCACCAGTACTTAGAAAACTATTTAGATCAGACTTAATATCAGAAAATAGATCGCCACATATTTTTTTCTCACTTGCCTCTCAGGGCTTTCGTAAATCTTTATGATGGTGTGAAAACGAGGAAACCTGGGTTGACACACAATAATTCTTCAAAATTCTCCAAAATTACTGTTAAATTAACTGCAAAATCAAGCTTTGACAACGCAACACATGCAGCCACCTCCGTCTCCACACGCTACTGGAATATCTACTCCTTTCTGGTCGAGAAGGTGGCAAAATATATCACATTTCAGACATTCAGACGACACAGACAGAAAATAAAAGCACAGAGCTAAAACATCAAACAACAAGCCACCATCCATAAAGCATTGAAGCGCTCTACGTGAGCTGGTCATTCAAGGAATTTGCTTCTTATCTGCCAGGTCACATCATGAGCCGCACTGGAAACTGACAGTGCCAAGCTGACATCTGTGATTAAAACTGTTTCTTCCCATGTGACGGCACAGAATTCAAAGCCAGGCTTTGACCAGTTGCTGAGACAAATATTAACTACACTTGGTTCAGTTAATGAAACCTTTGCTTTAGCTTAATGGAGCTATCGTTAACAAATACAGTCTTCAGAATCCAGTATGATGCAAGTTCTATAGACACAAGGCAAAAAGTGTGGCACAATCTGAAAATACATACCAGTGTGTCTGTTTTCATCTCAGTAAAGAGAAACTATTGGCTTGCCTCACACAAGTGATCTGTATTTCCATTTTAGAAAAGCGCTCTACATAAATTAAACCCATGTCTGCGTCGCTCTGACGGACACTCACTAGATCTTGTGACCAAAAGAGAGGCGGACAGCTGATCCCTCAGGACCCTGCCAGCACTGTGAGAACAAGCAGCTCCGCACACACACGCACACGCACACACACACACATTACAGCAGAGGGCAGCAGGTTGTCTGTGGGTTACAAAGGCTGACTTGTAGCCACAGGGCTGCTGGATTGCTTCACTGAAAGTAGCACAAAGGCAAAAAACAACCACAGCCATTGTGCCCCTGAGCAGAGGATCTAAACGCCGACCTGCTCTTCAGCCCTCTGTGTCTCCCTGCAGGCTGGCTGTTGGCAAGCAGCCCCGCGGCGTAAAGCTTCCCATGCCTCTTACGATCTGAGGGACGTATCATTGTCAAGTATTCATTTATAAAAAGGAGTCAGTGATTAGCACCAAAACGTATTCACATTTGGTGCGACACTTTTGAAAAGGTTCCCTGTGGAGTTTTTGACCTCTGGCAGCACTGTGGAGGGGAGAGACTATGCACATGCATATGGAGGATGGAAGCAGCCAAATTCTAAAAATAAACAAATGACTCGATAAATAAATGAATAGGCCATTAAATGGACCAAAAGTAAAAAATAAAATAAATGTTGACAATAATTAATTCATTGATCAAACGTGACATAAATTGATATTTCTGTTTTAATTTGCTTCTTTATTTATGTACCTTTGTATTAATTTCCCTATTTATTTACTTTCCAATTTAATCTTCCCTTTTATTATTATTTTTGTTTTGTTTTTAATGTATATATTTATGCAAGTATGTATTTATTTCTGTAATATTTTCCCCTTGCATTTGCCTCCCTATTTTTCATTTCCTAAAGCGCAGGGGGTCGAGGTTGAACACATCCTCTTCCAATTCCACATTTTCCTGGCTCAACCCTGCCTTTGACCCCCCCTTTAACCTCTGAGGGCCAAATAATAAACTGCAGACACAACAGACAACGAGTCTCATAGATAGATTTTGCGACGCAAAAGCGATATAGAAAAACACTAAACACCTCAAAAATACTATGTAAAAAAATCTCTGCTTTAAGCAATTGAATCTCAAATTCAGATTTAATGACTTTGTTTCGCAGTGTGTCCGACTGGGAAATGTGAATCAGGATAAGTGCGAGAATAACGTAGACACTAAACTCTCTAATGATTAATGACTTTAAAACTCTGGTACCTCTTATCAGGATCAGGTTGGACGTCTTCTATGAGCTATCAAATATATTCTTCAGCACCAAATCTACATTTACAACACTGTCATTGAATAATTAACTGTGTTGGTAACAGTTGGAACTGGATGGATTCTCAGATGAATCAAAATCAATGGGGGATATTGATCTGCTGCCATTCTATGACAACATGTTAAAATTCCACTGGCAGGCAGACAGACGGACAGACAGACAGACAGACAGACAGACAGACAGACAGACAGACAGAC
>CALSCE010000030.1:6618493-6684836 GCA_943593645.1 Bovichtus variegatus
CAGACAGACAGACAGACAGACAGACAGACAGACAGACAGACAGACAGGTAGAGTGTACCTGGTATATCCATGAAATCATCCAGGTTGGGCTGCAGAGGAGTCAGGCCTGGCTGGATTATATCAGCATTGCTTGTGTAAGCTGGAGGAAGAGGACATAAAATCAGACATGAGAGAAAGAGAAATGTGAGTGCATCTGTTAATGTGTCTGCCTTATTGAGTGTGCTTTCTGTCATCATAGGGAATTTCTCTATCTGTGGGGTGGGCTCCTTTGGCTGACTTGCTGAGCCCTGTCACCATCACTGTGCGGTGGCGCAGTCCCTAAAAATAAATATTTTTCTATCAGATTAAAGCAGATGTTGGACATTTTAGGAAATGTTAGACGAGAAGAGAACCCATCCTGATTGGTGCATGGAAGTATGTCTACATCACATCTTTCCATGGAGTCCATGTCAAACCAGTGTGAAGAGCACAGACAACAACACCTGGTACAAAAATATCTCGTGAAAAAAGAAAATGTTGTGTTCGTGTAGCATCACTCGTAGACTCATAGACAATAGAGCTTAAGCGCCTTTAAAACATGAAATACATCCCACTATATTACATGATATACCACATATACATACATAGTTGAGCTATCCTTAAAGACATTGTGAAGATGTTTTGATGTGGGGTACAGCAGTACATTGCTTAGCTTCCGTGCCAGTACTCCTGTGTGTTTCTCCAAACTGGGGGCGTGCTGACCCCCATCTACAGTAGGTAATACTCCGACTATGGATAAGTACCTCATACAACCCCATTTTAAAACATCGGAACTATCCCTATAAGTCTGTTTTCTGGGCCCTTGTTCATATTAAGAATGAATGAAATTCACAATGAAAACGAAGACATGTCTTAGTCTTGTCATGCAGCTCAAAGGCCACTAGTTGTCCACCTTTACCTTTAAACAGTCACATCTGCAAGTCACTCAGAGTGCTGACTACTCACTGTCATGCCGGTCGCTGGCCCAGGGACACGGCTTCTGTGTCATGGTGAACAGGGTGTCAGAGATGTCGGACAGAAGGCAGTCCAGGTCAAACATGTGGACCTCCACCGGCGCAGCCTCAGGCTCCTGGTACATCTGAGTGGACCATTTCTCCAGCTTGGACTGGCAGATCTGACCCTGGAACACATCAGCCAGAGTTCCAAACATAGGATCAACGTCGAGTGACAATCCCTGAGCTCTCCATTAGAGGGCTCCCTACTGATGGCACTGCAAAGAGAGCCATGATGGAGTCTGGATGTCCCCCACCCGTGTATGTCCAGTATTTAGTGTTGTGTAGTGAAAGTGTGAAAAGTTAATGACTAACAAAAAAAAAATTGTTGTTTGCGCTGAGAAATACATCCTACATACATCCCTTACTAAAGCTTTAAAACATGATTAAATATAAGTTGTTAGTTACAACACGATTTACATCCACTTAAAAAAAACATGTGTATAGTAGTTGCATGTCCTCTCACATCTAGCTTCTGGACATATAACATGCCAAAGTGCCCATTTTTCTACTTAAAGCCCAGTAAAACAAAGAAAAAGAAGCTCCACACCGGTCCTTCTCCCTCTGTGGAAGCTGCTTTGCTTCACCCTCTTCCCTCTTCCCTCTACGCCTGAGTCTGACGCCACATTTATAGGGAAGCCCGGATTGAGCCGGAAACCGCTTTGATTACGTCCAAGCACACGACACCCCTTTTATAATTTATTCATTAACCGCTCGATTTGTTTTCTTTGAGGGAAGTGTGTGCCAGTGTGTGCCAGTGCCGTGTGTGTATGATGAAAAAGCAGTTTTGACATATTGTTCAAAAATACTAGCCTCTTTCAGGTTATCATTATGTTTGTTCATTTCTTTATTTTGATGTCTCACCATTTGAATAAGAGCAGCAGTCTTTTGTCCCCTGACCTAATTCTGGCAGCCACACTCACGTGCGAGGAGACAGGAAGGCCTGAGGCCTTGACCAACACAACCTGCTGCCTCCACTCGGTAAACGAAGAAAATACACATGCATCTTTTCCAGTGGCATTTATGGACTACATTTATATAGCGCTTTTCCAATCTTTGCGATCACTCAAAGTGCTTTACAACACATGTCAGCATTCACCCATTCACACACATTCATACAGAGTCAGAGGCTACAAGGTGCCACATGCTCATCAGAGATAACCATCCACACACACTCACACCGTTGGCCAATTTCAGCATATTGCTCAAGGACACTTTGACATGCTGACTGCAGAGGCCAGGGATTGAACCTCTGACCTTCCGACTGGTGTACAACCTCCTGAGCCACAGCTGCTGGGAACTACTTTCACTTTTGAGGTGTTTCCTACTACATGGTGGTACAAAAAATGAAACTTGTCTTCATGTGAAATGAGAGACGAAGAGCACAGGTGAAGTGAGAAGAGAAGGTTATAAATAAGATATGCAGGAATTGGACAATGGAGATTAGATGAAGCTAAACTGCATAAACAGCGATGAGATTGTCAATGCCAAACAACGGCACTTTTGTCTCGAGTCAAGCTATTTTTTTTTTCTTCACGTTCATGGCATAGGATGAAAACACACAGACGACAAGAGTCTGCGCCTTCACCGGAGACTCTAGGAGACTAATACTCTAAAATGCTCACATCAGCATGCTAATATGCTTACAGTGACAATGCTAACATGGTGATGTTTAGTGATGTAGTTTGATCATTTGTGTATTCGGCCCGTGAATCGGATTCGCATCCAAAATGCAATGGCTTCTCTTGGCCCAGGCTGAACCTTTCCGCCAAGTTTCAGGAAGATAAGGCCAGTAGTTTTTTCTGTAATCATGCTGACAAACAGACAAACAAACCAACTCCCAACCAAAGGAAAACATAACCTCTGAGGCGTTATTAGGAGTTGGTTCACTGAGACGAGTCGATCGAGTCGAGCCAAGCGAACCTCAAGCGGTGAAAAACAATGCAAACAACTTGATAGAAATTTGACATTTCGGTTTGTTTTATGCAATAACGTCAGGAAGGTTATATCAGATCGGTGTGCAGCGATGAGAATAATCTGCGCCTCTCCAGCAGCTTCATGTATGTCATTAGTAATTCGCTACATCTGTCTCCTACTAAAGATTCTGGGAAGAGAACGGAGCTGAGGCTAAAATGATAAAGGCAATTACATTTTGGATTGGAATTTTAAGAGCTGAAACCTGTTGTAAAGTTTATGAAATAAGCACTATAATTACAACAACAAGAAGCCCTGGGTTTTACTGAGGTGTTTTTCCCAGCCACTCGATGTAATCTGTGAAGAGAAAGGCGAGATAACGCTTTGGCAACACGGAGCATAAAAACCTGGTTTAGTGATCTTTGACCTGTAAACTTAGAGCTGATATGTGCCCTTTGAAGTGCTGCAGAATACATCAACAGTTGCCGCGTCAGACAGACAGTCAGCCTTTATCTTCGACCTGAGGTAATACCCGGGCTACCAATGATAGTAAAGGAAGGATGACGATGCCAAAGAAGAAAAAGGCAATAGTGAGATGAGACAGTTTGACACTGGGCTGTAACTAACAATGTCTCCCCTGTTCCTCTACAACCAAACTGCATTTTCAATTACGCTTTATGTTTGCAGTTTGAAAGGCGTGGCGTGAACAGAAACTAAAACGACTTGGTTAGGTTAAGATAACAACACCACTTGGTCAGGTTTAGTAAAAGATCTAATAAATGAGGTTGCTCTGTCCCTTAAGTTACGTAGGTAAGTCAGTAAGGACGTGACTAAAGTTAAGTGCGTTGCGTTAGTTAACTTGCGTACGTTAAGATTTCAAGTCGCCGATGACTTTTGGTTTCACACAGGATAGGAACAGCCTCCCAGGTGAAAGACAAGTCCTGTGTTCGTGTGACCCATCCATTCACCCTGAGCTGCTCCCTACACTGACTTACGCAGACTTTTACATATTTGTGATAGGTCAAAAACGAGCGCAATCCGGGAGACAATAAGTTTCCCCCTCGAAACGTATTGAAATGCGGTTTTATTATATGGGAACGTCATTTTTAGGAGGCTGCTGTGACTTGCGAGGGCAAAGGTCACATTCTCATGTGAATACTATCATGAATGAGGAGCTTCCCTCGGGTCCCTCCCTCACGTTGCCTTTTTCTACCTTTTCCTGTTTTCTTCACGATTTTTGTTTGTTTGTGCCACAGCCACGTAACTGTCCTACTCGCTGCCACTCCACTGCTAAACGTTTACAAAGCGCTGCTGTAAGTAGGTCAGATTTGATTAAATGACATTAAATTCTGCCGCTATTTCACTTGAATAAAGATAAAGCCTGAATGGGTGTTGGAGGTATTATCACTGCTGGCAATCAATACGTGTCAATTGCCTTCAAATGCCGAGCCATGACGCAAGTTGTTTTGCATGTTTCCGTTTCGTTTTTTTTTCATCCTCTCGGGGCTCAAGGGTCAACAATCCATTTTTGTCCACATTATTATTCCTAAACCTATAGAAAGAGTTAGAATGATATTAAAGCAAAACGTTGTCATACCTCTTGTAACATTGACAGAATATCATCCTTCTTTTTCTGAAGCTGCGTATGAGAAAAAAGAAAGAGACAGAATAAATAAATATTACAGCATGGCTGCTGTGTGCCAGAAATATATATAGAGGCTCCTAAATCGATGTATACAACATAAAAAACAAAACACTGCATGATCGGATATAACCCCCTGTAGGAATATTACAGTACCGTATTAAATTGATACCATAGATAAAAATGCCCAAAACAGTAAAGGTCACTATGAATGTACTTTTCAGTACCACAGACTCATTATAAGTTCCCTCTAGACATATTATAGTGATACAACAGCGGAAAAATGCCACAAAGTACAGTAAGGTCATATACAATGTAGTGAATGCCATAAGTATACAATGGGTAGCACACTGCAGAGCAACTATGAACCTGTAGAAAGGAAAGAATGTGACTGAAGGTTTTTTACAAATCCGTTTGAACTGATTTGCATATCAAGTTTTTTTTTGTTTTTCTGCCACGTGACGTCAAAGGGGCTCCGTATAAACCTGCTCTTGGCTCTAGTGGCAAAGTCAAAGCGTCTCCACAGACAGTAGGAGTCATCCTCTGGAGACCATGAACAAAATGTCATGTCAATCTAACCCATGGTGGTTGAGATATTTCAGTTTGGACCAACCAACAGACCAACATTGCCATCTACAGATGTGTGCACAGCTAAAAGTATACAATAGATGAAATTCTGTAAAAAATGTCAAAATAAAATTAAAAATGAGTGCTCACCCTCTTCTTGTAGTAAATCCTCCACTTGTGATATTCCTTAATCACCACCTCAATCCTCCGCTTCCAGTAGCTGCCCTCTAATACAATGGCCTGTTGACATAAGGCAGAAATACCAAACTTAACGTAAATCTCACCTCATCGGCGTATAATACAAGAATCAAAACTCAGAAATATACACTTTAATGTTTTATTAACTGAATTTGTAATAACGTGTAGTTGAATGAGAAGCAAGCTACTGCTTCATCAGCCTGGTCCCATTAAAAATGCATTAATCTAAACGTTTTTAATCTGCACTAAATTCAATTCAATACCTACACAGAACTGTACTACACAGCTGTTAATATCTCACCTGTGGGCCAGATGTGTACAATTACAAATGCAGATCTTTTACATATGATCTGGAATTACCCAATGATTGCAGAGTTTTGGAAAATATATTACTAAAACTACCTAGATCCTAAAATGTGGATCTTTGGAGACTCGAACCCATTGAAAAAAAATAGAAAATCTCTGTTATGCACTTCATTTTACTTCTGGACCTAATTTTATTTTACATCCTTTACACACACAAACCGATACTTTGTCTTTTTTCTTTCGTAAGTATTACCGTTGCTAAAAAAAAATGTTAAATAAAGAAAAATGGCACTCTGCCTGCATTTTCACCAATTAAAAGAAAATCATTACAAAAAGAATGACATTCCCGTCTGACACGAGCCCCTCACCTCAGGCTTCCGATGTGCATCAGCCTCCGAGCCCTCCAGCGGGGTGATAAACCCACACACTGGGTTCTTCCTCTTCTCCACATCTAAACACAGCATGCACAGAGAAACAATATCAACACATGTATAACTCCTCATTCATGTTTAGTCACTCAGTTTTTCTTGACTTTGGATTTGACAGTGATGTCCTTCTTCGTTAATAGTGGCGAGGTGTTGAAGAGTATGAAGAGTGGGGACTCACACTGAATGAACCAGGCTCTCCAGATGGCATTGTTCAGACGGATCTTATCTCTCCACAGCAGCCGCAGACCCTTAAAAGACTTCCACTTGGGAGAGGCAATCTTACCACTGAAAAGAAAAGAAAAACACACAATTAATCTAAAAATATATACAATTTTGTTTCTGGCAATGTTCAATGCACTGCTTTTCCCCTTCTGGAGAGACACTACAGGCAAAAACATTGTTTTTTTTTCAGGCACTGGTAGATTTTGAGCGTTTGGGCTCTTTTGCTTCTATGACATTTCTTCTTTCATGTCTTCTAGTGCAGGGGTCCCCAACCCCCGAGCCGCGGACCAGTACCGGGCCGTGGATCATTTGGTACCGGGCCGCACAGAAAGAATAAAACGTTGTTGTTTTTTTGTCTTGGTAATATTTATTGTAAACATTTTTATGTATTATATTATATATATTAAAAATGTAATAATAATATAAATAAAGTACATAATATAAAATGGAATAATTACATTTACATTACATATGTAATAATTAAATTATATGTTTTGCACTTTATTGTGTGTTTTTTTATGTGGAAAGAAATATCCAAAATACACATTTAAGTTGTTTATTTTACTAACTTTGTCTATTTGAGTCTGTAGATTTCTTAAATAAGTGTCTTAACGTAAGTTGTCAACTGGGGAAGTTTCATTGTGATATTTATCACTTAATTTCTTATTACCGTATTCACTCTAGTGTCGTGCAAACTGTATAGAATTTTAAAACATCTTTAAAGGCTGTTTTCTCAACATGAGTTTTTTCTAATAGTCTGAGGCAGAAATCTCCACTTCAGTAGCCCTGACATACGCCACACTTTAATGTTTCATTGCTCTCTATATTCTGAAGGTTTTTACACAGGGGGTTGTTCATATATCATTCATAGCCTGATTTATAGAACATTTGATACAGAGATATCTAAAGTATGTCCCTCTGTTGACTCTAAAGTTTCAACGGAATGAAACAAGAATTTTGAACCTGACTTTATCCAAAGTTCACATTTCCACTGCACATCAGCACATATTTCATTAGATAATGCCTCATTTGCATATTTAAACTTAACATTTGAGAAAATTTGTAATACACAAAAGAATTGCTTTAATGTAGGTAATCAATGGGGAAAGTTTCATGGTGATACATGTGTCCAGACGACTCGATGCTCTTTAGAAGAACGTGGACACAGTGGAAGATATTCAGTAGCCTCACCCCTGTTAGAAATATGTCCTGCTTTTGACTAATAGTGCCCAATCAGCTAGTTCACCAGTACACTGCCAGGCTGTTTTTCAGCGTCCCTCAGCCTGCTGAGTGCTGAGAAGAGGCCTCCTAATGTGAGGTGCTCGGGGAGTTGCTTGGAAGTGTGGGTAATCATTTTCAACACGCTGGTAATGGAGTGACAAAGCTGCATGTCACACACTCCAAAACAGCAGAGACATATTAAGAGAAGAACCAATTAACACAAGTCTGGTTAATGATAAATAATGTGCAGCAGAGCAGCACAAACACCGTCTCCTACACATGTACCTTACAAATAGCACTTAGACCAATGAAAAACACTGGTGATATTTTTTAAGTTCTTCATGTCATTAATGAAAATAATAAATGCCCTTCATAAAAACAAAAAAAAAACCCACCTGGCTCAAGGGTTCATTGTGCAACTATCATCAAACTATAAAAACACAACATTGGCACGCAGTGGGAAACATATCTTCTTCAGGCCAATGGTTGATGGCAACTCTTATGAACAAGTTGTTAAAGACGACTTGTAATATTTTTATCATGAAAAGAAAGACGTTCCTGCTCAAGGTATGTGCTGCATACCTGTCACTCAGTGTCTTTAAAACCAGAACAACGGGACAAACAAACAAACATACCAGGGGGAAAAATGAAAATGTGGATGTTATATCTCTCGCATGCCTGTGCGTAATACATCATTATAATAATAATAAATACGCATGGTGTCAGGATCTCCTTTCCCTCACTTACACTGTAATCTTTCCAGCGCTGCCAACTAGAATCAAAGTCCAGTTTTCAATGAAGATTTTCCAAGCGGTTGCACAAGAGACTCTTCCAACACATCCACAGACACACATTAAAACCCAACAACAACTATCAGTTTTGAAATGAAAACCTGCTGAAACACAGATATTTATATTTGGAGTTCTTTGTGTACATAATGGACAATGGGTTTGTGGATCATAATATAGCATTTGTAAATTATGAACTACAGAGGGAGATCACTGCAAGGAGGGAAGAAATATCAATCATAGTCAGCATGTTCATTATTTATAATTAAATTGGATTTTCCTTTTTTTTTATGCTTCCAGCTGTAATGTAGTAACATAAAAATGACTGGGGTTTCTACTTTCTCATGATGCATGAGAGCTACACATAAGGCACCATTTTACTTTTAGACACATCTGTTCCTCCAAATGAAAAGGAGGATATCTGACATGAAGGGGATTAAGAAATGAAGGAGTGGATCTACACCAGGGCTGTCAAACTCTATCACCGAGAGGGCCACAATTAAAAACTGGGACTACGTCGAGGGCCAAAACAGGGTCAACATTTATTGAACAGGATAGACTTATTGGATAATATTCATATTATAGTTTGACATGTCTGTTCTAGAGTAGTTATAGTGTGTGTGTGTGTGTGTGGGGGGTCTACAACTTAAAAAGCAGTTCAACAAATCTGAGGTGTGTTTTCTCCTCCTGTCGCTGACTAGATCAATGGCACCCACCTGTAGGCCAGGGACATGCAGTCGAACAGGCGGGTCAGCGTGGGGTCGATGCTGAGGCTCCCGGAGCTGAGCGGCCCGTAGCGGTAGGTCTGACACCACGTCCTGTTCACCGTGTCGAAGTCGTATCTCATAGACCCGCCGCCTTTCGTCCTGCGCGGCGAGGAGTCGCTGTGGGGGGACGACACCATGAAGTGTCCGCTGTGGATGACCTGGGAGCGGGAGAAGGAGCAGGCGGGCGGCCCGGTAGCTGCCGCCCGAGCGGGTTCCCCCTCCGTCTCCGAGTCCGAGGAGTCCAGGATCCGCTGGCTCTGTCCGGCGGGACAAACTCTCCCTTTGCCCGCCATGGTGCGCTCTCGCTCTCAGTGTTGTCCGTCCGCCAAACTGTGAACTTTCTCCTCAGCTGACTCCCCCTCCTCCCCTCCCCCGTTTCCTTCAGATATTCCAATGTCTCCTGAAAGAAGCCGCTTGCTAACCGCACCGAGGCCCCTCATCTGTCCGCAGAGAGACCACCGTGTGTGTCCCCCAGCAGCACGGCTCCGGACAATACGAGTGGACTGTTGAGCAAGAGCTTACTATCATTATGTCAACTTCATATGGTGGTAAAGTCCTTCTGACCACCAATCACTGAAGACTAATTATTAATAGACCAATCCTTATAGGAAATATTATTATTATTGTCTGGAAGCCTCGATATTGGCTTAATACTTACTGTGTGATTCTTCAGGTTGGCCTTTTTTAAACACACTGTTTAAAATATTCTTATAGAGTGGTGGAATGTAACTAAGTACATTTACTCAAGTACTGTATTTAAGTACAATTTTGAGGTACTTGTATTTTACATTTAAACCCACGACTCCACAACATTTTTTAAGCCAATATTGTACTTTTATCTGACACCATAAGTTCCTAGTTACTTTTATTATTGTTCACTATTCAGATTAATAGAAATGTTAAATCAACTAATACATTATGATGTATTAAGATACCCAACAGTATATAAAGTAATTACAATACCAATACTTTTGACGTTTTGAATGCAGGGCTTCTTTTTTATTGTAAGAGTATTTCTACACTGTGGTGTTGCTACTTTTACTTAAGTACACGATCTGAGTACTTCTTTTCTTCCAGCACTTCTTATAGGATAATAAAGTAATTACATAGGATAGGATAAGCTAGGATACAATTCTAATTTCAAATAGCCAGATGTGGAAAGTAACTGAGTGCATTTACTCAAGTAGTGTTCTGGAAGGATACGTTAACAGATGTTCAGGTCTTGCTGAAACAATAGTCAGGTGCACATATGGACATTAAAACAGGTTTGTTCACAGTAATTGTTTCTCTGTTCACAAGACATCCAATCCTAATGCGCTTCCTATGGGTTTCCACACCTTCTTAGACATCAAATTCAAGGACTTTTCAAGGACTTTCCAGGACCAATTGTCCTTAAATTCAAGGAGCCAACGCAGCGTAGTTTGAGAGACGGATCAAGGTGTATTACTGTCGCACTTTCCCCGAGTGAGGTGGCGTGGAAACACATGCAGACATTGGAACGTAGCCTATTTAGTAACATTAAGTTAAAAAAAAGTGCAAAAAAAAAAATTCAATTTTTGTACAACATAACATTCAAGCTCTTTCAATAACCCCGGCCTCGACTTTCCCCCCTCAAATTCACAAAGTCCCAAGGACTCGGTGGAGCTATGCATGTAATTGACAGTGACAAAAATGTATTTCAAAGTTTATCTAAACTTAATATGCTTCAGGGACATGACTTAGCTAAATCAAGTGGGTATGTTCAAGAGTTACTCTTATTACAAAATATCTTCCATGTGTTACAGTCCCAACACTGCAGCTCAACAAAGAAACACCGCCGGGGGACAAAGCTGGATTGCATGATACTAAACATATTTGAAGTCTGGAGATGAGTACCAATTCTGTGGTGTGCAACTTATTCTTTCCTCTTTACTTTTACCCAAGATTAACAGAGACAATGTTGCAATATTGAACATTTAGAGGAGACACTGGTCTGATTTAAGTATTATAACAGCCAGATTCCCATTGTATCCTTAAATCATATAGAAATATTCTGCTTTTTTCTTTCTACTTCTGGTTTAATTTAGGCCTGAAATTTAGAAGATAAAAAGTTGTCTCAAATTAGGGTGAATCCATAGATTTATACATTTCACTTTTGCATGTCAAACACCTGATTGTCGGCATAAAACAACCATAAAACCATCCATAAATATCAAACCATTTTATTGAACACTGAGCTTTCATTCACAGAAGACATGCTAAAGTATGCATTTTAAATTTAGATTTCACATATTACAGTCTAACAGAGTCAAATATATTAGTCAACATGATGTCAGCTAGAAGTAAGACTCGAGCTGTAGAAGCAGAAGCTGTTACATACATTGAATATGAAGACTGATTTTGTAAACAGTTTCATTTTGTGGAATTTCTGTTTCGTGTTCACATCTTGGCAAATTATCCTTTTATTGGCTTTAGGACAGTTGGACATCCACAAATACTGACTGGAGCATATCACCCCACTGCAGTTAGGACAGGAACAGGTGGGCTCTGCTCAGTCATGACCCGCATTATTTACGACCTTTATTATATACTTAATTTAAACGATCTTATTTAAGTTGCATCAAAATAAAGTCACATTTTAACAAAAGAGAAGCCAAGTAATAATGTGATATCTGCTGGCAGCAGGGCTCACTGTCAGACACTAAAGAGGGCGTCAAAGGTATAAATCAATCAGTGCTGTAACATCTGCTTTAGACTTATTGTATCATCGTACCTCAACTTTGCCAGGATGTGTATTGAAGGAAATAAGTGACATTTAACTTTTATCTAACATTTAGTTACATTTGACAAAGCCCTGGAGGTTTTCCAGGAACTTGATGTACTCTTGATGCTCGACGGCAGTGCTCAGCTCCATTAATTCATCAGCAAAGGTGTTGTCGACCCCCCGGTCCGCCAGGAAGTCCATCAGGTGGTCATACAGGGCCTGAAGAACAACAGCATTAAAGTTGTCGTTAGTTAAAATGACCCATGTCAAACACAGCCATCATCAGCTTCATGAACTGTGGTGTGTATTTAGTTACTATAATTCTGTTTCCTGTGTCTTACCCAGTCCAGAGAGTCTGTGTTGAGTGTATAGCTGTTCTCCTTCCACTCGGAGTCTCCCTCAGGCTGGAAACTGACCTCACGAATGGCAAAGATGTCGCTCTCCTCTTCTCCTTCACCATGACTCATCTAAAGAAAAAAAAGGCAAATCCAGTTTTTCTATTTACCTCAAACTGTTAGAGAGAAAGGTCAGAGACAAGCTGTCAATATTATGCGTCTGATATGTTAATGTCTGTGTTACAGATGCACCGATTTCAATTTTCTTGGCCAATTCCAGGTTTTAAAAGTCTGACCTGCTGATTCAAATGTTCTTTCTTCCTAAGAACTATAATTGACAGTATACACAAACATTTTTGTAACTTTTCTTTCATGGTAAATTGAAATACAATTAGGTGTTCACAATAAACCATTGATATTAAATAATAAATTACATTTAATTACTTTACAGGACCTTACTGTCACAATACTGTCTGTGCACAACATAAAACCATTGTGCGGCACGTGTAAATTTGACCGGCAAAAGAAATTGGATATACGAGACTGACTCCCGGTCACCGGTCAGCTGACTACCAGCCGGATTCAACCGGTGCATCACTGTTCTGTGTAAACGGATGCAGTCTGTGCTTACCTCGTCTTCAGGGAAATGGCAGTCAAACACCAGGGAATGTTTTGCAGCCTGTTTTGTTACTTCAACAACAAAGTTGGGTGTCGACACAACATCTGGCTGTAAAGAAATGATAAACGTTGCAATATTAATATTTGAATGTTTACAGCTTTCACCAGTCCATTTGTGTTTTAAACACAATTATCCAGGGCAATGCAGTCATGACTGTGTACACGTCACATACACCTTTTAAAGTATCACGTGACGAACAGGTTTGTTGTAACTCACCTCTTCTTCTGCCGGCTTCTGCTGTCCCTGCTCTGCCTCTTCCTCAAAGTTAGGAGGAATGCTGTTATTGACATTAAACGTGACAGTGATTCTGTAAAAAGAAGACAGATAAAGAGTTCATTAGTGTGCCCACGTGTCAACGACAAGGATTATACTAATCGCAGACTACGCCAGCCTTACTTTTCTGCAGCAACAGTCCTTGTGAGTTTAGCCTCTGTGCCAGTCATCTCTAGTTCCCATCCTCCAGACATCTTAGGAAGGGTTTTGTTTTTCTGGATCTTCACCTCTTCTTTGATTTCATCAGACAGGAAAACGCCAAATGCTTTGTCACCTGTTTAAAAACGTTGTGAAAAAAAAAAGTTACACAATCATAAAAAAAAAATAGTGTCATGGAAAATCCAATTTTTGCAAGTTTCCTTAGCTAGGCTTTAACGCAGGCAACTGGATTCTAACTGCTTTCAGAAACCTTTCAAAGCAACAAGGATCATTTCCATTTGGCGCTCTTGGTTTGACAAGTCTATATCAAGAGCACCTATTCCCTTCTGACACTGCAGACAATTCATAGCCAGTCCTGATGCCTTGAACGTGTTTTATGTGTGGTCGCTACCACACAGTAAAGTACACACAATGCTACTATGCTTGTTTCATTACCTCAAGTCATGTTTGGCCAATTAAAGAAAACGTAACTCTTAACAGGATATGCACAGGCTGATGATTCACTTATATTCTGATACATATTTAAGAATGTTACAGTGTCATTGTTCATATATTTATAATAATACGTACTATTATAATAATATATAATACTATTTAGCATTTCAACAGATACCACACAATGTACGACTTCTTTGTAAAGCGGTTACTCTTTTGTCTTGAAAGTCTTCTTTTTACCTACATTCTGCTGAGGACAGCTGAACGCATCTTTCAAGGTGAAGCTAACAGTGGAGGATATTACATGTCAGGATGAGCACACAAGCGTCCTATAGAGACATGTCAGACTGACTTCATAATGTCCTGAAGTGAGATAGTTTACCGTTAATGCAGCGACATATTGACGCGAGCTCTTCTCTACACAGCTAAGCATGTTTTTCTCTCGCCATGTAACCTCGTTTAATATTGCCTCATGTGAAGCAAGCTAGCTAGCTTATTTAAGTACTTTTACATCAAGTGTTACCTTCTGTGTGCAGTTCTCCACATCCACACGAGACCGAGGGACTTATCACTTTCGAACTAAACAGTTTTGACCTGAATCCTGACGAGGCTCCGTTGTTATTCAGCATCCAGAGAGACCGGGTGAAGGGCCGAGTTGTCGCCGAACTTGGAGAGCACAGTGTCGGGCAGCTGAGTGGCAGAGCTCGCGCTGTGGACGTGGTGGCTGAAGAAAGGCGGACAGCGGCTCCCACCGCACGGACAACTGACTTTAGCATAACTGTATAGAAATATTAAGGCGACAGATAAATACGTTTGACAACAACCGGCTAGTTCCCCGTTACTGCTGCTCGTTTCCAGATCACAGTACACACGTGTGGAAGGACACATTGACCTTTCGTAACTATGACCTTTACACCGGAAATGATACTTCTGAGTGAAAGAAATACAACTAAATTATTGAATTACTGTCTTAAGAAAATCTGAAATACAACCATAGCTACATGAATACGTGGTATAATCTAATAAAAGTAAGCAAATTATATATATATTTATATATATATATATATATATATATAATTTTTTTTTTTTTTAAAGTTATAGGTAATGGTATGTCACAAGCCATCCTACAGCGCCCCCTGAGGTTTGATAAAGAAGTTGTTTCTGTCTCGAAATTATTTGCACATTTCATGTGAAAAATACGAATAATTGGCTAGAAAATAATATATAAAATGTCACACCATTTGAAGCACAAACAATTTTAATTTACAAAGATAACCTCTCCAAAGAAATATCTGATATGGTCAATATCATCATAATTATGGGTAAATATCACATTTTTGTAAATGACAACATCAGAAACTCTTACTAACTTGGTTCAGAAATTAATTAAATAATCATTTTTCTTCCCTAGTAATATTAGCTGATACACACCAGCTAATACAACAATGTTTGTCATACTATGGCACAATTTCTGGTGTTTTGACGAAGACAGACTTTTTTTGATTTGTATTGTTTAATCACTTAAGTGGCGCTGCTATCATATGGGTCGACTGTGATTTGCTCATAGGGTCTCAAAATATAAATGAAGTTTGATGCAATGGCATGTTTGGCTGTGTACAGACACTTAGTTGAGGACTGTAACAATGTTACATTGACTTCTGGAATGTGAAGATGCCTTGAATATATTTTTAACGCACTATTATTTTATTTTTGATGTATCTATTTTTACCTATTGTCAATATAGCCTTGCTGTGTTGAATCCGTTAATATTGTTTTGAGGAATGTAAAATCAATATTTCTACTAAGAAAAGTGTAATGTGCTGAATTGTTCTAAATTAAATTTAAGAAAAAGAGAGAAAAAAGATAGAAAGTAAAGGTCCACTAGTGACGAGGACACATACAGTAAGTGCAGACACAAAAAAAACATAAATAGTTTTGTTTTTTTTACAGTTAACATGGACATCCTGGAGGGAGGGGTTGTATCATTCTACTGTTAGTATTTCTCAGTGTAATGACTTGAAGTCAGTTAGACATGAAGTCATGCTGCCAGAAGATGGCGCTATTTCCACACAACTAACCCAGGACAGCAACACTTTAGTTGTCCTTTGTCCTAAAAAACAAGGTCATCACAACATACTACAAAGTTGTAAACACTGAAAATACTTCAGTGCTGTTTATTTCATCAATACACCGCACTGAAGTATATCTTGTCTCTTTAACTGTTGAATACTGTCTTAACAGTACACTCATTTTATACAGTACTCTGGCATCAATACTGCATTTATATATAATGTACATTTAAACTAATATTCTTAAATTTCCTACAATTATTTAGTTCAGTTTTTTTCCTCTAAAATTGTTTTTTTATTGTAGTTAATGGCACATATTTATTTCTTAAAATGTCTGTGTTTATGTTTCTATTCTAGAATGGGAGCAACTGTAACTCAAACCAATTTCCCTCAGGAGATCAAAAAAGTATTTCTGATTGTGATTCATCAGTTTTAGCATAATTTGGAAATGGGTTCATCTATATATGACTAAATAACAATGACTGCTTTCTGTAACATCCAACATACTCATCTTGAATGTTTTCAGGTGTGACATGGTACAGCAGCCCCCCCCCCCGTGCCTCTGAATCTTCACTCTCCACACGTAGACATGTTGTTCTGTGGGACTGGATTTTTAATGGAAATGATTCCAATGGTGGTTATGTAAGACTTTAACAAATCATATTAACTATACTCATAATAAACTCATCAAAAGGCGTGCATTCAAATCTTACATAACATGCAGATCTTTTAAACGGTCAACTTCTGCTGAAAAAAACGCTGAACACACAACCTTGTAACATGGCCTGATGATTCTCTACCACAGATGCATTTGGTGTTGGGTATCTTTAAGTTAGAAATAGTGTAGGTCATTTATTCAGGTTACAGTATATATTGTACAATCCTGAGTCCAGTGTAGAAAAAGACAAAGAGGAGCATCCATCTGATTCCTCAAAATGGCGTGATTTACATTCTACAAAGTATGTAAGACCTGAGGGATCAAGTCGCAAACTAGAATCTGCATGCATTGCATACACATGTTGTTAGCATACGTCTGGTTAGTCTGCGTGGGGGCTGGGTGACAGAGTCAAACCAGGAGAATAAGGCATGCTACTTCTCCTGATGTGCATGTGTTTAGGAAACTGGTGATACAATCATAGATGTGGGGGAAAAAAGGCATGCACAAGCTTACAAGACAAGTGCTGCATGTAGAGTAATTATAAAAGTGAAGTCTTGTAAAAACCTCAAATGGCGATTTTCATATTTTTCTTGTATTTAAATAACCTCGTTAGATGAAGACAAATCTACTGTCCTTGCATATATAAACCCTTTAAGACCACTTTGTATAAATCCAAAACTTCATGGTGGGAAAGCTTCAAAGACCATTAACTTCTCATTATTCAAAATGACACAGAAAAGAGCCACCAGCCAGTCTTCAGCTTTCTGAGTCTTGTTGGGTAGGTGGCTTAACAATTAAGTACAATATTTGGTGAGATTAACATATGGGAGAGAAGTATTCTATCGAGTCTGATTTGATTTTTAGGAAAGAATGAAGAGATGAACCATATCAGACAATGCTCATCGAAGAACGGCTCCTGTGACGTTGTCTGTGCTGTTAAAACGCATGCATGTGTTGAAAGAACTGATGCATGACATCTCAAAAAGACTGTTTTGTTTCAGCTGGCTAAATGGCAAGGTGAAATACTACCAGGCAGAGGAAACACAGTTCATAAAATCTGATTTACAGTCTTACAGGAAGTCAAAGTCGTTGTGAGGCCTCAATATGCAGATTCCTGCTGCAGTGACACATGCAAAATGCTTGTCAACTGGGGAGGTAGAGAAATCCAGAAGTTCACTACACAGAACATGTTCTTTTCTGAGTTGCACTTGTATGAAACCAATAAGCGTCTTTATCCAAATTCAGCTTTGTGGAGAGAACACATTTTCCAGTTCTGTTGCCGCTGGGTGATTTGAGGAAGGGTAGGTGTCCTTGCAGAGATTTACTTGAGTCCCGTTTCTCTTGTTGGTTAGCTCTTGCTGGGGTGGAGTTTGCGGCCAAAGTACTCTGGTGCTGCATCCAGCAGCCAGTCAGCGTCCACCAAACACAGGTCCCTCATGTAGCAGCGGGAGGTGTGCAGCAGCTCGTTGAACACCACGTATGCTGGCTTGCCCTGGAAGAGGACGGAGGAGGGGTGGATGGCCACAGGCTGGTGCGTGTCCAGAGCTAAGTAGCTGCCGTCAGGTTGCAGCTCCGCGGCATTGACGAACATCCCATGGGCCAGGCAGCGCCGAACGTTCCCGTAGTCCGGCCCACATGACTCCATCTTCAAATTGAGCTGGTGAATCAACAAGCAGAACGTGGACGTGATTTACTGTACTGGCAGCCAATCGAGTTATCAATGAGGTCAAGAGGGCCGCCGTCAACGCAGATAATGTCACTCCATACTAAAACATTCCCTGATGGAATGCTATAATAGCAGCCATGAAAGTGTTATACCCATATATTTATAGACTTATTTTGATAGTTGCAAAAGACGTGAAAATATATATGTCTATTTTCCCGTTTCAGCAATCGTACACTTAAAAGATGGAGAACCTCATGCACAAGTCGGAAACAATCCTACGCAGCCACCACGGGAATCTAATCCAGCAAATACTATAATACTATTAATAGTAATAATAATAATAGTGTAGCCTTTATCTGCGACTGTGCAGAAATAATGGGTGAAACACACAATGAAAACACACGCAAAAACTATAATAAAATAAATAAATAAACTGTGTGTCAACGTTACGAATGAAGCTTCGCACTATTCAATACATCGCTATTAATTAGATATTGTTTCATTAATCGTTAGCGAAGTAAACATTACATCTAATTGTGACATTGCCCCACCATACACATATAATCACAGTATTAATAAGGACTTTGAGCTGCGCACCTTAAGGCAGATATCTTTGAGTTGCGCCTGGACATCTTTCACCAGACCCATGTTCCTGCTGTTAACAAAGTTCTCTCGACACCACTCCTTTAACAGAAGACGTATACAGGTTTATAAAAAAAAAAAAAAGGTAGCTCAGCAGCATAATTAGATTTCTGCATTTTGCTTTAGTCACATGCATTTTCCTCCGCTACTCATCCATCTTGACTCACCTTATTACCACTGACTTTCTTGAAAGCTCTGTAGATGTTAAGCAGCGTTATGTGGTCTCCCTCGCTGGAGGAGAACTTCTTGCGTGCAGCGAGTACATCTTCCCGCCGGGCAGGAGGGTTATACAGTACAGTGTCCACTGAGAGCAGCGATACGATGCTCAAAATCTCCTCAGAGCAGGAGTAGTCAGGGGACAGTAGGATGGTCTGTGACACGGAGTAGACAAGGCAGGGAAAAGTTACACTAAACTCTCTCCGGCTTGTGCGTGTGACCAATGTGTCACTTTTTCTCAGATCCCCACGACACACACTTCCCAGAACTTTTTTTTTTATTATTATTTTTTTTTACCTTGGCATATCTGGGCTCCAGAGGGAAGCTTGCCATCTTCTTTCCCAGAGCAGTGAGGAAGACCTGCCCCTCCTTCCTCTCTACAGCTCCCAGCAGCTCTAAATGGTCCACAGCAGAGCGGACGGCCTCTGGGATAAACACAAGAGGTTACTACGAGGTACCAGCCCTCCTGGATGACCAGAGGTAGTCATTCATGATGAACAGCATCTTACCAGGAGAAGGCTTGGACATGAAATCAAAATTCATCACATCTGGAACCCCCAGAGCCATGAGCTGCAGCATCACACCAGATAAGTTACACCTGCAGTACACACACACACACACAAAATATTCAATCACACTGACCTAAATAAATCAATATGTGGGAGGGACTTCCTGCAGATGAGCACAGATGGAGCTCGGCTCTGTTATCAGTATGAAAAAAGGGTGTCCTACTAGGGTTGCGCGATATTGAAATTCCCCTACAAATTATTTTTGCTTTAAGAAAAACAATGCTATATGATAGTGCAAAAAAAGCTTTAAAAAAAAAAAAAAAAAAAGCTAAGTTGAGAGACATAAATATAAATATCTCTGAAGTGGAGACAAGTATGTTCTCTCAGGCTATTCATAAAATAAATAATTGCTAAAATAGGTCGCCAAATATAACGTTTTTGGGCAGCCGATAATATACCTGGGCAGACCGCCCAAGTACAGTCTGTGTGTGTGAAACACTACAGTGAAGCAGAGAAAGCAAGAGGAAAAACAGAATATAGCGCTGAAGGATTGAATATCGTTGTTTTATCCTGGACAACCAATATCATGTTCAACCATAACCTCGTCACATCGCCCAAGCCTCTGTCCTACAGTACCTCTGGATCTCAGGCACAGTCATGGGGATGAGGTTGTCGAACTCGTGCTCAGTGTAGAGACGATAGCAGGAGCCAGAGTCCTCCCTGCCAGCCCGGCCCGCCCGCTGCCACGCCTGGGCTTTAGACACCCGCTGCACTGCCAGCACCTCCAGCCCGCTGTCTGAGTCACACAGCACAAGTACAATCAGACCAGAGCAACAAAAACACTAAATACTGGAAAATGATGTAAAGGGACTGACAATACTATCATATACGACACTGTTGGATTGTTAATGCTGGGGCAAGAATGTATAAGCAGTACGTTATAATTCCAACAAATCAGTCCAGTGGTTCCCAACCTAGGGGTTGGGCCCCTCCAAAGGCTCGCAAGATAAATCTGAGAAGTTGTGAGATGATTAATGAGTTTGGAAAGAAGAAACAAAAGTTGCATCCTTCACAGCCTTAATGAAATCTTTGTTGGAACTGCAAACAACTCATAGACATCTGAAAAATTACAACCAAACACTGCTTTACTGAAAGGGGGTAATAAGCCAAAAAGGTTGGAAATCACTGGTTTAATCTCTAATGATGACGCATTTCATTTATTAATGATGATGTGCTTTTTATATTATGTTGCATCTTAATCAGGAAAGTAACTACTCACTATAACTGTCGGATAGTGCTGTACCGACTATGTTGCTTAGTTTTGTTAGATGTAATTGTTTCCAAAAGTCCCAACATGTTTGTATCTCCTTTTTCAATACACTTTGACTTTTGGACTTACCAATGCTCTGGGGTTATTGGAAATATCAGCCTTAGTGTAATCTTTATCAATAACTTCACACAAATACCTGCTTTAAACACAATGAAAGGAACTATTCAGTACAGCCATACAGTCAGAGAAATGTATTGGACAATATTTCCCTCTGAAATGTAGTGGAGGAGAAGTATGAAGCAACATTAAATGGAAATACTTAAGTAAAATACAAGTACCTCAAAATTGTACTTTGATGCAGTACTTGAGTAAATATACTTAGTTAATTCCACTGCTGTGGACCTGTCTGTGATAAATAAATAAAAAACTAAGTCGCCTCTTTTTCTGTGATTAGTAAAAGGCCCTAGTGTGTGTGTGTGTGTGTGTGTGTGTGTGTGTGTGTGTGTGTGTGTGTGTGTGTGTGTGTGTGTGTGTGTGTCTGAATCATCTAACCAGGGTTGAAACGTTTGGCCTTCACCATCCCCGTGTCTATGACAAACTTGATCCCAGAGATTGTGATTGACGTCTCGGCAATGTTGGTTGAGAGGATGACCTTCCTGCACCCCTGGAAACGGTAAAGAGGACAACATTCTGGATGAGATATACATTTAGTATAAAATAATTAGACTATGACACATATGCTGCAGCTTCACAGTGATAAGAAAAACAAGACACTATTATGTAGCACTTCGGTCTTTAAAGGAGCAGTAAAGCTAAAGCACTAACAAGTCTTAAAAACGAACACAATACAGAACAGCAGTGAACAGATTTCAGATATTCCGTCGGGTTTTTTGTTTTGTTTTCACAAACATGTCCGCTCGTATACGCCACTGTGTTTCTCCTGCATGCTCACTGTTGCCTTTACCTTGGGAGCTGCCTGGAAGCACCTGAGCTGCTGTGCTGGGGGCAGCGATGCGTACAGAGGGATGACCAACATGGGACCGCAGCCGTCAGGCAGATGCTTGGCGATGTCCCGGCATGTCCTCGCCAGAGCCTCGATTTCCTCCTGACCCGTCATGAAGACTAAAATATCGTGGGACGGAGGAGCCTCCTGCACGCAAACAAGGCCGCGTTGTGTTCCGGTGTCAAGAAGAATCATCACAATACAGCAACCCAGGATAGCTCTTTACTCACAGATTTAGGGTTTTATAAAGCTAAAGTCTATTGTTTTGACTTTGATTTAAATTGGAAACACAACTGATAACACATAAATAAAAGAAATAAAGAAAACGTGTATTTGTCAGGGTCCCTTGTACTCAATTGCAATAAAAAAAATACAATACATTAGAAGAGCAAATGCTGAACTTCCCCTTCCACTTGGTGGAATGGTACAGCTTGACTTGACTCGCTTGTGGTACAAGGTACTTTTTCAGATTTTGTTTTCCACTGCAGATAGAACCCCCTCGATCGTCAAAGCGATGCGTAAAACTGCCGTGACATAATCTTCAACGCGACACAAACAGTGTGTTCTCTCGCCGGATCCTTGGCTGCTTAAACATCTGGATCAAGCTAATAAAACTAAAAAGGTCGCTATTTAAAAAGTGTTGTGTCCTGTGTCTCACAACGGACGATTCTCTCCGACCAGTCAGTGGTCTGCGGTGTTTTAACTCCACCTTCTAGTATCGGCTCAACTTGCTTGGAACCTTGACCAAGTGGCGCCAAGAAAATACCTACAACTTTTGCTAATGGAAAACCAAAAGAGAGCAATTCCAAGCGAGTCGATTCGAGTACAACTGTTGATAAAATCATTTCTCTCTCTCCGCAGATATTGAAGGCTACCTGGTGGATCTGGAAGACGGAGACGAGTGCGGCCTGCAGGTAGTCTGACTGGGGATGCTTGGTGTAGTATATCTGAATGGGATGCTGCCTGCCCTCCAGGTACAGTACGGGTGACTTGTTGAAGTACTCAGAGAACAAATCCACATCCATTGTGGCCGACATCACTATGACCTGTGCGGGTGACATAAAACAAAGAAGCGGAAGGTTTGGGATTTGGGTAAAAGGACAAAGTTGAGGCGTATTTAAACAGATCAACACAGCAGAGGCAGAAAATGAGCTGAAAGAAATTAGCCCTTGTCCCTCAATTCAAACCAGTTGATCTGATGTCCTTAGAGGACAAAAACTGTCAGTCAAAAAAAACTGCCATAAAAACATGTGCATTAATATTATTTTCCACTTTCACCGAGTTACATTTTTTAACCAACATAACTTTAAATACCAGTTTGCTTACATATTGCATATTTTGTTCATGAAAAAACAAAAAAAAAAAACGAAATTGTAAATGATTAGGAACAACATTGATTTTGATGCATTTATTTTTTTTTGTACCAGGAAAATAACATGTATTTGATTAAGATAATAATTACAATAATAATAATAATAATAATGATAAAAAATAATGCATGACTTTATGCTTTAATAGTTATGGGATCAAAAAAAATGGTTTTAATTGGGTTTTGATGGGGGACATTTTTGTCCAGAAGGGAGTGTTTGTATTTTGGCTATGCACGTTATTAGAGACTTATTATAGGAGCTGTTTGAACTCCCTAATGTCGAGGGGAAAAAAAAGAACTCACACCTGTGGCAAAATGTATGCCATATGCATTAACACAGCCATAACAGTTGAACATTTTAAAAGCCAAAAACGTCCCCAGTGAGGCAAAAGGGTTGATGTAATAAGCTTTTTATCTCATGAGCACATGTAGTAAAGGGATTAGCTGCCCAGTGTAAAATATCTGATTGAAGCCAAGACACCGGGAACTCCTACCTTCAGGGGAATCTTATTAAGCTCTCTGCGCCTGCGTTGAGCAGTCTTAACCACGCCGAACAGCACATCTGTGTGCACGGTGCGCTCATGAGCCTCGTCCAGGACCACCACAGTGTAGCGCAGCAGCATGGGGTCTCCGATGGCCTCACGCAGAAGCATACCGTCTGTCATGAACTTTAGCTTCGTCTCAGAGGAGGTGACATCCTCAAAGCGCACTGTGTAACCAACCTGAAAAGAAGTTTGTGGATTTATTATAAACAACATGGTAAGATTTCAACCGATGAAGTAACTCTAAGCCAGTAGTGTGTGGGAAACCGGTCTATTGTGCTTACCAGTTTGCCAAGCTGCGTCCTCTTCTCCTCTGCCACCCTTCCTGCCAGTGAGATGGCAGCCACTCGACGGGGCTGAGTGATGGCGATGACGCCCTGTCGTCCGATGCCGGCCTCATACAGATACTGGGGGATCTGAGTGGTCTTCCCAGAGCCCGTCTCCCCTGAGGATTGAGAGAGAATGGGTCAAGTGAGACAGAGTTCAGGTGTGACACTCTAAATTTGTAGAGTATTTTTTTGAAGATTGTTTATTCTAAGCCTCACCAATCGCTTATTTCTCCCTATTAAATTAACCAATCAAGGAAGTAATATAATATCTTTCAATTTAATATACAATCGACAATGAATATTAACATAATGTTTAGCATCTAGATGTGAAAGAACTGTATTTATACAGAATCTAAATTTGGTTGAAAGAAATTGAAAAGTAGTGGAGATATTAAATCTTAAAAATTGAAAATTCTTCGTTCAGGTAAAAAAAAATATTTTTTATTAAATTATATTAATTATTGTAAAACATTCAGAAACAACTAGTTTCACGAATACATGTCGTAAATGATGCACAAGTTTCTTGGATGTTCTGTAAAAATGTCAACCCAAATTAGTGTAAAAATAATCAATTAGTGAAGATTAGATCACACAAACTACAAAAATTCATAACTAAAAAAAACTATTTGGAGTGTTGACAGGATTCTTTAAAAATAACAATGTATAAGACTTACTGGGAGGTCTGGGTGAATTGGTTTGGAATTAACACATTGGAAAACTAATTCAGGGAATAACAATAACTACAGTTGGGCTTAAAGCTGTGAATCAGAAAACGAGATTTGACCAGATAATTCCGTTTCAGAGTGAATCTTCCCTTTAATTGAGTCGCGCACCAGCAGCTAGCGTTGTAGCATTATTAGCTCAGTGTCGCCGTGCGCTCCGTACCTATGAGAATAGCATTGTGAAGCTGTCTCAGTTGGTTCAGGAGCTGAGGTTTCGCCTGGTAGATTGGAAGCTGTTTCCTCTGGACGTCTATTGGAGTGGTTGCATTTCCCTTTCTAGGCAGCAGCATTCCAGGTTTATTCCTATCGAGACGGAAGAAAACTGATCCCGGCTTGAATTTCTTAGCCGGTGGAGGGTCGGGGTCGTGGGGCATGGTCTAGAAAAAGTGACTCTAGTATCGGAACCTTTGCCGCTTTTTCTGCAGAGCTCTGCGATGTCAAAAAGAAACCAAAAAGTATTTTTCATGCTCACTGTCAGACAAGCGAGCGTCACTGCGGATGTTTTGCTACCTCTGCAAAAACGTCCCCACGTGGTCAAATTCGGCGCAGATGTTTGACGTCATAAATTCAGTGTGCACGTTAACCCTTGTAAGGTCTGCCAGTTAAATTAAATTATTATATACATTTTATTTTTTTTTTAATATAAAAAAATAGATTAGGATAATGTGAGGATAGAGTTGTATTCAGTATTCACAGTAACCGAGGAAATGTGTTTTTAGAGAAACGAGACGTCACGTGATCACAGCTCGGCTTTAACAGCTGGAGAGACTTTTGACGGAGTTTGTGTCTGCACACGTGCGTTTATACGTTTGTATTACCCTACTTGTTCATTATTTGCTTCTGTATTTATTTATATTCTGATTGTGAATTCATTATTTAATACCCCAGAATGTGACTGTGGTGTCTTTTGAATACTGGGAATGATTTATTAGGTTAAATGTTTCAGGGAAATTTCAAATGATGTAACTCATATCAAACCCGACGTTCAGGAATGATCTATTATAAGCTTACCTGACTGAATGGAAATGACGATAAATGTAATTAAATAGTGTTTTTTTTTTGCTGACAGACACACTTTTCTACTCTCTCTCTCTCTGAATCTACGTGACATCAGTATATAACTGCAGTGATGTTGAAATGTATCAGATCAGTCCGATCAATAACTGATATCCAACCCCAAGTGGGGTTGTCGGCTTTCAGACTTTCTCTTGAGTGATGATAAAGTTAATGTTCATATGTTAACCCACTCTCATGCATGTCTACTATCAAACCGGAGGAGGGCTGCAGTGCTGCCGGACTGTCCACGTTCTTTTCAGACGCAATCAGATCATTTCTGCGAGTGTTTTGTATTGAAATGTCCTCTGAGAGTTGCACCCCACCCCACGCCCCTAAACGGAGCCAATATTAATTTGACCATTTAATAAGGTAACAAGCAAAAACAAACAAAAAAAAAACGTTGCAGTCGCTTTTCTGTTCACTGGTTTAAGAAGGAAAAACGATTGATCCGAAGGTACACGGATTCAATATCTATGGAGGATTTAAACTGCCTAAAAAAACGAACTAAATAAAGTGAAATGCAATGTTTTTCCTTTTGATGTATCCATGGGCCATAGATAAATAAATAATATCAAAATGACAATTATTCAGCTCTGTGTCATTAATAACGTAATGAAAATGAATTTCCATGCCACATAAAAAAACGAATCACAACACTGACAAGTGAAAAGGTGAATTGCATGTCAGTGCTGTCCAGCAGAGGACAGCACTGACATGCCAGTACAAAATGCCAAAGCACTGTCATGAGTTTTCACGCACGCAAGCTCCCAGAAACAGACTCGGCTGTGGAACGATTTTGGCATAGTGACCACACACAGTATGCAACAAAAAACATTCCCCCCTCATACACAATCATTGGAAAAGGAGCGTCTGTAAATCGGTAAACACATTTTTTACTGTAGGCTACATTTAGTTTCATTTGTGATCGACTGTGTGCCGTTTTAAAGGTATATTATGTAACATTTGGTTGGTGTTTGTAAAGGAACACAGGATTCAGCGTTGGCCCCTCATCCCTGGCTCAACCACCCAAAGAGATAGAGAGAGAGAGAGAGAGAAGCGTTAGTCGAGTGAATTGTGAATGAAGAGAGGCAGCGGCGATTGCGAGATAAAAGCTGTGAATCAGTGGAATAACACGTTATTTTCAGATTGCTTCCCAACGATACTGTTCTAAAGGGCA
Source organism: Bovichtus variegatus (assembly GCA_943593645.1). Lineage (NCBI taxonomy): Eukaryota > Metazoa > Chordata > Actinopteri > Perciformes > Bovichtidae > Bovichtus > Bovichtus variegatus. Next base: position 6,645,430 of record CALSCE010000030.1, read on the forward strand.
AATAACACACCTACACCTCCACACAACCCTGCGGGTAGGGTTTGGATTCTGAATAAATGCATGTTTCATCCTGCTGTTGCCTTTACTCTTTCTTTTCACTGCACCTGTGTGTGTGTGTGTGTGTGTGTGTGTGTGTGTCTGTGCGTGTGCCACTTGAGTTGGACAGGGGAAACACCAAACTAAAGCATAAGCACATGAAAACACAGTGATGTAACAGTCCGTTCTTATCGTCAAATACCACTGCTTTGTATTACCCATATGCTCAACAGGTGCCACACCGTGCCTCGGTATCAGCAGAGCCATGGAGATGGCGAGGGCCGTGGCAAAAAGGCGGTGTTTGACGACCTGGGGATGAGAATGGGCTGCACACCCTGCTTATCGGCTGGAGGTTACTCCCCCAAGTGGGGCCTAAAGAATCTTGTTGATGCCCAGAAACGTCCCGAACACAACAAACAGACACCACCACACGTTTCTAGTGGGTCAAAAATCATTCAGAGTGTCTATACACAGTTTTTTTTTTTAGGAAACAGCTGCATACTATATCTTTAAGGAATGGAGCGTGCTGCAGCTGTGAAAACACATAGGCCTACTTTTAGGATTTATCCGGTGGGGAAAACAAATTAATGTTGGTTAGCTTGTTTAAGTAAACACCGAGTGGTTAAATGGAGGAGGCAAGGTAATCATATCTAGTGAGATGTCTGACAGGTAAATAGCTAGAATTGCAGGAAGAGGTGAATGGATGAATTGTGATAGCGTTAAGGCTATCTAGTAGCATGAACAACTCATGTCGCAATGAAAACAATTCAATTTAATCATTCAATGCAAAAAGCTGAATAGTTGTTCTTTCAACATGGAACTGGAGGCTTTGAATCGAATCGAATCAACTTGTGATCGTCACACATGTACACAGCACACACAGTGAAATGTAAACTCTGCATTTAACCCATCCTAGTATCAGGAGCATGTTATTCTTTTAATTGTGACACAGTAAATGCGTACATACGATTAAACACGTATCACAATGTATTTGTATATCTTTTTTTCATTAGTTTTTGTTTCGGCATTTTAAATCTTCCGTAAATGTTGGGTCCCAAGAAAATGAAGGAGACGTGTGTTGCTTATGTTTGATGCAGCCACCAGAGGACAACGTGGTGACTTTACCTCACAATCAGACAGACTGGGAATCAGCTTTGGGACTGGAGCCAGTTGCAGATTACCCGTGTTTCATATGGTATGTTTACAGTTTAGTTCTAAATCTGATAAGCTTTTTGATGTGGGATTTAGCCTTCTACTAGACATGGTGGTGGACTTTATTCTGCCTGGAGGAGACCACAGAAATTTGTGAAATGATAACACATTATGATCATAATGTCACTCCACAATACCCATAAAAAATATATATATTCGCCAGCCCTACTTATAATCATATTACATGTAAGATATCCACTTCAAGATACAGCCTATTAACAACATGATATAAGCGATTTCAACCATAGTCACATTTCTCGAACTGGTAAAGCGGACACATTAATAAAGGTTACCGTATTAGCGAATACAAAGGCAAGATAATTCACAGAGATATTAGTGAGAATATTTCAAATCTCACAAATGTATGGTTGGAAATTAGTGGCTCATGATGTGAGAGTTAAAGCTGTTAAATATAAGGTTTTTTTAGGTCCTAAATGTTTTAGGGTCTTCATCTTTACAGAAAAACGAGAAAATTATCTCATGTTGTTCTTAAATCAATTAGACGTATTATTATCACCTCTCCTGCTCCTGGTCAGTGTGTAAAACGTGTTTAAGCAACAGCCACTACATCCGGAGGCAGGGGGAAGAAAGTGTCCTCAATTCACTCAGGTCCTCCATAGACTCACTATCGCTTTGAAAGGCTTCTTGTATTGCATTATTCAAAGGAAGCAGTTGAAGCACAGACACGCTCTTGTTATTAAACAGGTTATTCTGCAATACACAGGAAATTCTGCAACACATGCTTTGTAACTTCGTACACACATGCAGCATAAATGGATTCATTTCAGAGGAATTGTGATTCCTAAGTGTGTTATGTGATTGAAATATTGTTCAGAGAGAGTCTTCTCTTAGACTGACAGAGCCATCCTTAGAGCCATGCAGATAGTGCGACTAAAAAGGAAATTCCAGTTATATGTCTGTTGCTTGGTCCACCACTTTGGTCCAAACAGAAATAACTCAGCAACTATTAGATGGATTACCATTACAAATTGTACATATTAATTTTCCCGAGGAGTAATCCTAATCATTTTGGTGATACAATCCCAGCAGCCTCAGCTGTACTTTGTGTTTAGTGCAGATTAACAAATGTGGACACCTACTATCAGGCTCTGTCTCAAGATTTGTCTCTGAGATTTCTTTCATACAAATGAGGTGAATAGACTTTAATTAGTAATTTAAAAAAAATTGAACAGCAACATCTCTTTTGAGAATCAGTGTCCAATACAGAGGAGAATAATGGATAAAACACTAAATTATCTTTTTACAATTTCAATGGAAATATTCAGAAATTCCATTCATCTCCATTGTATTGTGATGGAGGCGGGAATCTTAGAGACAAATGTCTCAAAACCTGAACAAATGAAGCCGAAACTTGCATCAAAGCTGCAGCAAAATAAAAATAAATCTCTGACTGTTATTGTCTCTGAATGTAGCACTTGAGGTAGATCAGCATATTTGATGAAGTAGATAAACTTGCATGATTCCTGCACTTTGTGGGGTACCCACATGGTTGAATGCACTTACTGTAAGTAACTTTGGATAAATGCACCAGTTAAATATATACAGTAAAAATATTGGCAAAATATTGTACCTCCATTAAGATCATACAACTCTCCTCTCCTATTTGCACCCCCCAAGAGAAAAAAAAGAATCTCAGTCCAGCTGGTTGTTGAAAGTTGCAGCCCTGAAGTAAACATGTTAGCATGCTTACATTAGCATGTAGCTATCTTCCTTACAATCCTGCCAAATTCTAAGCATTGGCCATTTTGTGGCAATTCCCAATATATTAATTCGGAATAGGCTTCAACCAGATTTAGATTTGGATTTTAAACATGGTTCCAAAATAAGATGTTTTTCATTTGCTAATCTTCGGAGATTAGAAAACACAGCACAGAAGGGAAGAAAACATTTTACAGATGTGAAACCTTTTATGTAACATTTCAATTTAGGCTTACTGAAATGTAATTGTATTATGATGCATAATGTGCCACCTCGTTATCTCTGAGAATGAAGATTAGAAATGCAAAGCACCGGCTTGCAGTATATGAAAGGAGAGAAATTTCTGAGAGGGTTAAGAAACCCAAAGTGTTTCCCACATGAAATGATGATAAAACATAAGAGGGCTTACTGTCTGAAACTGGTGACACGAGAGTAGGAAAATAGGCAGAATGTGGTTTGTGTCTCTCCTGAGCACGCAGGAAGAAAGTGTCAGTGGAAACGATAACGTTTGATTGCACACAGAGAGAGGAGAAGGTCCAGAGTGGCAGCTGTTGAGCTATTTGCCACCAAGTCAAGAGAGTGGATTCCAACAATGTCCTTTCACTCATTTTGTCTGCTGCATATACAAACAAAAAAAAGAAGGAAAAATGCATTGAAAAGTCAGGAGACACAGTGGTGATGTGAATGTGGAGATGCACAAATGTGACTGAAAACCGTGTGACCCTGTGCAGAGAGAGAGAGAGAGAGAGAGAGAGAGAGAGAGAGAAGAAATGAGGGAGGGAGGGGGAGAGAGCAGCGTGGGAGGGAGGAAGGAAGTCCTAACACTCCAGGACTTCTCATGAAGCGCGTCAGACGTTACTTATGAGAGGAGGCAGAGGACCTTTGCCACAAGTGAGGCAAAGGTGACCAGGAGTGGAAGTGGAGTCTGGAGTGTTTATATATGCAAGTGGGGAGAAGAGCGAGAGACCCTCTTCTCTGTGGGGTCAGCCGATGAGAGAAGATGAAGAGCCACATCACCAACGCCCTCTCCGACTTCTTCTTTGAGTATGAGACCCCGCGCCAGGTGCTGGTCAGGAACAGGAGGGTGGGAGTGGTGTGCCGTGTCATCCAGCTAGGGGTCCTGGCTTACATCATAGGGTAAGAGCCACACATCCATCCGTTGTGTCTGTGCTGTCTGTGTGGGGCAGAGGGCAGAGAGCATTTAAAAGTCCGTGGAATCTTAAGGTTTTTGCTGGATGGGTTGTTGAGAACAGTGGTTCTCCACCCCCTAAATTGATATACATTATGTCACAGACCCCCATTTGAGACGTTTTTGCTTCAGGGGCCTCCTGCTAGATTAAGACCTGAATTCTGTAGTTGTCAAGTACAGTTAAGGAAATAACCCTGGACGTGAAATCTATAATCAGAATAATCACTCTAATGACTCTTGCATCTTATGACCCACATTGGGTTCACTTCTGTAGTGAATGAGATTCATTTTCACTTCTATAGAAAATAAACTATTATCCATTTTTCTAGGGCCCCCTTGGAAATTGAATACCCTTGATATATAACTCTGGTTTATGGTGACAAAACCCATGATGTCTGAATTTGCTTCCATAATAAATAAAAAAAGCGGCATTTACTATTAAAATTGTTCGAAAAACACAATTGTTTAAAAGGAAGACATATAGGAAGGTGCGACCGACGGTCAGAGATACTAACTGTAACTTGGAGGTACTATTGACACAGCAAATAGGCCCTGCAAACAAACTGAGACTAATGGTTGATTGAGTTATGACGGAATGGGCAAGAGTATGAGATCTTATCATCTGCCCCTGTCAAGTTGAAACGCAACATTACAGCATGCTTGTTATCGTACGCACACTTTCCCCAGACTCTTGCTTTGACATGTCCTGGAAATTCCTTCTGTGGAAGGGAGAGTCTGTTTTTTCCCTTTCTTGTTTAACCTCACTACACAGCATCAATATTTGAAATTCCTCAATGACCGGTTGTGCATGTGTGTGCTTGTGTATGACTGTGTTTGTCTCCGCACCTCTGAGCAGCAGAACCGGAGGAGTTGTGTTTGATGAACACGCTGATGGCATATGCTAACACGCATAACTATCAACTGCGGCCCAATTCGCTGCCATTTGGCTGGTGACGTTGACAATGAACAACAATGAGATAGAGACAGACACATTCATGCATGTCTTCTCTTGCTAATGGCAAGGTTGTTTTTTTTTTTTTTTTTATTTTTTAAAGGGGAAACAGCAAGCAGATGTAAACCGATTGGTTTGGCCCACTGGTGCATATCTTGTCGTGATGCTTTAATCTTGACAATCTTCAGAGCAAGGCCACATGCAACAAATCTGGATGATCTTTCATTTTAAACCTTGAAAAATCTTAAGGTAAATGTGAAATGGGATTTTAGTTTCCACTGTGCGCTGATATGAAGAGAAGAAAAAAAAAAGGCAACAGCCACAGTGACATTGAAAGGTCTTGTCTCTTTTGATATTAAGGTTCACGGTGCTTGACAGAGCTCCTTCTTCTGCTGTCTTCCCACCTGTCATGTGATGGGCATGAAATGAGATGCGATTATAAAGCTGTCCAGATTCTCCTCTTTAGGATTCAAGCAGCAGGCTGACAGGTCGGAGCAGAAGTCAGCATGTAGCTTTCAATTTTAACCTTCGACTTGCCGCGAATATATTTCTTATTCTACTTTTTAATTGATTTTAAATATAAATCGGCAAAAATAAAAAGTAATTTACTTTACACTTAATTCATGGATTCATTTTTGTGCTTTCATTATGTCAACTGACAGCTTCATTCTCATATATGAAAATGTCTGCATCCTTGGCCAGCTGGGAGTACACCTAACAGATCTCTCACATAAATCCCACATGAATGGCTTTGGAACTTTTTTTGATAAATCAATTAAATGTAAAGCTCCTGAATCAGAAAGCAAAAGACTAATTCAACAGAGAGCAGCCTCAGCAAACCATAATTAATTCTCGTCTTGTCACTTTTAAGTTGACAAAAATGCCAATCTCTCTGTTTGCATTTCATTACGATTGCTTAGCTTGACTTCTTTTTTTCATTCTAATTTGTCTCTCACAAAATGAGCACTAATCTCAGCGCCACAGTAAGGCAGGAAGAAAAGCCCTCCGCACATCAAGGAGCCTCCTCCCTGCCGCTGTGTCGGAGCAGATACAGATCTCACTTAGACTGCTGTTTTGGAAGATCCTTCCAATATTTCACGCTCATGGGTTTCTTTACTCCATTAATGTGCCCTATTTTTTCTCCCCTTTCTCTGGAATGTTAGCGACTTACATCATTTGATTCGCTTCACTGATAGAAGTTGTGGCTTTTAGCTTTTTTTGTGCAGACAGCACCTTATTTCCGTCTGCAGTTTGAAGGATGTTTCTGTTTGTCTCTTGCTGTAAGGTGCTTTCATTGTCCACGGACAAATGAACTTGTGCTGCAATGCATGTAGTCCTGTAGGCTTTCTGCTGCGGGGTAATTGCTTTTCACACCCTACATAAAATAGTGCTGCGTGTGTGTGTGTGTGTGTGTGTGTACACTTACAGTATCTTCACAGAGCACTCCAGCTGTTACCCATAACTCCTGGCCAGACACAAAGATAGAGCAACACAAGGAGAAGCTTCACTATTTCACTAGTTAAAAGTCCTGCATGCAAGATCCCATTAACAGAAAAATGTATGTAAAGTATTCAAAGTAAAAGTACTTATTCTTAATAAAAGTAGCCCCTGTGACTGATATCTTATTCTTATTGTTCCTGTTCTTATTAAAAGATTGTTACTTTACTGGTGAATCAATGTAGTGGAGCTACTTTGTATACAGTTAGATTGTTCAGTGCCGTGCCCCAAAGGGTCACAAGAGGTAGTGAGATGATTAATGAGAGAGGAAAAAAGAAAAAAACAAAGTTCTGCTACATACATTTGTATTCTCTGAACTTTTCTCTTATCTTTTTTGTGAAATGCTGAATAATTTGTCCACTTTGGGCCTCAGACAGTTATATAAATGAAACCATGTGAGAAGTTTAGGAGGGAATTGTCTCTTTGATGTAACTGCTAACAACTCATAGACATCTGAAACATGACAAGGGGCCCCAACTGGCAACAAGCCGAAAACATTGGGGACAACTCTTTAGCAATGCCTTGTGTTTCATAAGCTTATTATAATGTTTATATGTTATATGTTTTGAATTTTTCTTAATCTAGTAACTATAGTTACCAAATACATGTAAGGGCGTAAAAAGTACAGATCCTTCTGAAATATGTTCGAGTGGAAGTATAAAGTAACATTAAATGAAAATATTCAGTACTGTTAAGTACAAGTACCTCAAATGTGTACTTAAATGATCTTAGTTATTGAGTTATCACAATCAGTATTCTTGGAGGAGGAGCATTCTCTCTACCAACGTGTCAAATACGGCAAACAAACACAAGACTTTCACCAAGTGACTGTTTGTGTCCCGTGTGACTTAATGCCCTTGTTGACTTATTTTAATTTATATATGTAAGGAGCCTTATATTTACATTACAGGTAATTAAGCACCTTGTGGTTCAGTGCCTTGCTCAGGAGCACATTGGTGACATCCTGGTGTTGAACTCACTAACTTCCCGTGTTCTATTTGGAAGCCTGACCACTAGACCACCAGACTACCACCACCACGCGTCATGTTATAGGTCATGTACCTAACTTACATACTTAACTACATACGTAACAAACATACTTATTTGAACTCAAACCATGATCTTTTCCTAAACATACCTAAGTAGTTTTGTTGCCTAAACCTAACAAAGTAGTAATATAACGTACTTAACTTACGTCACATACGTTACGTGACATTAACCAGAATTTGAAGTCTATCAGACTAACCCGCAGAATGATGCTAAGGGGTCATGACAAAGCCTCCGTATTTTAAAAGTTGGGAGTGAGAACAGCAATTTGTTCTGCTGGATACTTTGCACATGTTTGCACTGATAAACATCGGGCTGCCATTTTAATATGACTTTCAAATTCCTTTTAAAATAGAAATAAAATCTATAGATTTGTCAACGGCCAACACTGTGTGTCTACTAAACCACGACAGTTAGTTACTTTCTACTTGAGCCACTTTCACTTTCTTAACAGACTCTCTGATGATGCATTTTAACATGTTTTGAAACTTGAAAAGTTGCAACTTTGAAAAATATATTAGTAAAGGTCTGTACTCTGAGATTCAACATGTCAGATTTGTATCAGTGGTGGTTAAGGGACGATCTTTAAAGTACAACCACCGCTACATTGCGCAACCACAATCACTTGCACTTGTGTCCCTGTGAGGAACGCTGCTGGCATGTGGGATTGCAGTGCAGAATGTCGACATCCCCACTATACATGCCCTTGCCTGCGGGGTTACATGGTTGGCTGGGGTGGAGTGGGAGACCTGACTAATGCTTTCTGTGTCTCGTGCAGGTGGGTGTTCATCTACGAGAAAGGCTACCAGTCCACAGACATAGCGGTGAGCTCCGTCTTCACCAAAATGAAAGGAGTGGGCTACACCAGCAAAAACGGAAGTGAGAGAGTCTGGGATGTGGCCGACTACGTCTTCCCTTCTCAGGTTGGTGACTAGTTGGCTGAAGCCTTTCACGCATGCAGGAACATTTATATGTGTGCTCATCACATTACTCCTAATTTGTCAGGAATTTGTTTCGCACCTTTGTACAAGTCACTGACCATTGTTAGGTAGTAAATCTGGGTCAGTCAGATGTTGTGAAGTCAACCTCCACAGTCCATGAATCAAACTGTCAGAGTGAATAAACATCAGGCTGAGTCAGACAACGCAATGTCAGAATGCTTTGAAGAAGGCTGGTCAGGTCGTGACAAAGAAGTCCTGCTTTTAAAGACATCCGTGTTGGCTTTATGTAAGGCCAGGTCCGATCAATGACGACACTAGGATGAAGTATACACAGATTAAAAGTTACTGATGGTTTGTAAGTTTTTGATTAAGATGATCATCTGGTTTGGTCAACATCGAGGTGTCCTGTGCTTTCCAAAAGTCGTTGAGTACAGGCTTTAAAAAAACTGAGCAAACAACCTAACAAAGAGAGACTCCAGTCTAATATAAATCTTTGTTTACCTAAAATGTTGCTGTGTCCTGTTATCTGTAGGAAAAGAATAAAGAGACACTGTGAAGATTGTCATGTTTGCTTTGAAGTCTGGGTGTGGGCCTTTTTAATTCAGAGTGGGTTTGGCACATGGCTTGGTATAGTAAGCCCAAGCAGCCAGATGAAAAGGTAGATATCAATTACAAATTCATCTTAACTCCGAAATTCACCTCTATGTTTTCATGTAGAATGGATTAGTTTGAGAGAAACTCAATCAAATAGGCTATACTTTATGTTCAGAATAGGACTTTGACATGAATGGTCAACAGCACCATAGTAGCTACAGCCAGCAGCTAGTTAGCTTATTTTAGCATTTAGACTGAAAACTGTGTGGAACAGCAGGGTCATTCCTATGTTCCCAGGGTTCTCATTGTAAGAGAATGGTTATGGCTATCTTCGCACTTCAAATTGCAAAAGAATGAAAGGGGTTTCAAATGTAGTTTGAATGGTAAACATCAGTTGAGCCGTTGTGGAGATATCTAAAGTCAAGAAAACGATCTTGTCCGAAAATTTGAATGCCTAATTTAACATCAGACTGTACGTAGCAGGTGGGTGATTTCAACACATTGAACATTTGACCTTGGGGAAAACATTGCTGAGAACATAAGATCTTTGGAACCCTGGGGACATACAGAGCCTACACTCCTGAAACAGCCTGAGCTAGAACGCAAAGTAAGAGGTGTTGTCGTGTTCTTTTAATTTGAAATAGAGACGTGTAGAAATCAATCCCGGAAAACTTCTCTTCAGGTAAACGATATTTATTTGAAGATGATGTAGTGAGCATTACAAAAGTACGCAGCTGCGGTCCGTCCTATTTCACCGTTCCACAGACCACATTAAAGTAGTTACTCTGTCTCACGGATTCACAGGACAAGCCCCGATCTATTGTTTTACAAGATCTTTTATACCCGCCGCCTTTCAGGTATAGTCTTCTCCCATTGGTTGGCTGGGGCCAGGTCCTATTGGCCCCTTGTTGGCACTTAGGCGTGTCCACGCCTCTCAGCGCTTCTCTGCTCCAATCAGATCTGCAGTCACCCTTTTAGGTGGTGTACTCTTCCGTTTTTACAGTTTACAATATTGCATATTATTTGACAGTATATTGGTCATTCTTAGGCATTGTTACTTAATTCAACAACATTTAACATTTCTAAAATAAGGATGGAAATAAGGCACATAGTAACAATTTACGCATTCATAATACTTCTAATTAAGGACATTATAAGGTACATTGTAACATCATATATATTGATTTTTATTACAGTGTCGTGAGCGCATAAAAAGTCAATGGAAAGACTCAATTAGATGCAAATTTTACCTGGAGAAATTGAAATTGAAAGAACTGCTGAGTTCTGCCTTCAGTCAGAGATTGAGCTATCACAAACACACACACACACTACCAGGGACATGGTCGGTGCGTCTGTTGCTAGCTAGCTTACAGCTAACATCTAGTTGGTACATTGGCTGTTTGGGGTGAATCAACAAGGGCCGCACAATCGAGCAGTCAAATTCACGCAAATGACGTGAGGCAGAAATTCACTGTGCTTTCTGTCTGAAAACACCTTAAAGTTAACTTATTGACACGTTATAAGTAGTTTCATACAGGAAGTCCGTGCTCATGACCAAGAAATAGTCCTGCTCATAACTTGTTACACTTTGTTTTTTTTTTAACAGATTAAACAATGGAGATATGACGTAAAGTCATTAAGTTAGATAAGAATATTGACACCACTCTCATGTCTAGAGTTAGATCAATCTTCATAGAAATCGTAGCAAAAAAGCAAAAATCTGTATTTCCCAAAATGTCCGACTATTTCTTTAAATGAAAACTGACCATGGATAAAAGAACGTGTGACTTTTTGGGATTCAAAGCTTTTGGTTTGAAGTTGTTTTGTTTGTGACCTGAGCTGTGTCACCAGTTTGACAGGCCGTCTACGACACCCTGTTGCCTAACAACTACTGCATCCTTTATTATGTAATTTCTTTGGAATAAACACATGATATAAAAACATTTAACATATTACTTCTTTTAATCCTAAACCTCAGGGAGACGCATCCTTTGTGGTGATGACAAACTACATCATAACGGAAGGTCAGATGATGGGGAAGTGTGCAGAGGTAGGTTGAAATTCTCCCTCCCCTTTTTTCTTCTTGCTCTCTCCTTCTCCCTCTGATTTATACACTTCCATAAATAGTCAAACCAAACAGGAATTGCCTCATTCCAAGACTGTTTCTGTAATTGGGTATTTGTGTAGCTGTCGAATAGCAGAAAAAAACGTTTTCAACTTAATGCCAGCAAGATGACATAAACAGCAGTTTCTGTATAGTCGCTGCAAATCTTGATTTTGTTGTTGACATCCACTTTCCACAGTTGTGTCCACACACTGACCCCAGTCTCTTGTTTATAACAGCTCCACGGCAAGCACAACTGCAGCTCAAACGCTGACTGTGAAGGAGGGAGTTTCAAACGTACGGGACATGGTAAATCCTGACGGCCTGGCATTGTGTGGCGTCAGCAGTCCTCACTGAGTAACCGTCTGTCCATCTGTGGACAAACTCCCTTCAACTTAGGCTTTCTGTTATTTTCGCTAGGGACGAAAGCCCTTCTTAAAAACGTTAACTTCCTAATAGGATGGTTTGGATTGTTTGAAGTGGGGTTGTATGAGGGGCTTAAATATAGTCAGTGTATGTAATGTATCTAGTGTATTGCCTGCAGTAGATGGCGGTCGGCACGCCCCCACCTTGGAGAATCAGACAAGAGTGCTCTCTTCAAAACCACCAGACTCCTTTGACAAGAAAAGAGTAATTTCACCTCCAAGAACATGGGAGCAAAGATAACGGCTTCAGTTCCATGTTGTAAAGGTCAGTCTAATGCAAAGGTAAAGCGACGAAAGCGTTCTAAAAATAGCATAAACTTAAACTGATTTTGCTGTTTTTTAGGTGAGCCTTTCTTTTAAGTGGCTAAAATACAATTTGCTGCTGCGGCCCAGTCCACAGCAGTGCATTGCTTAGCTTTCGTGCCAGTACTTCTGGAGGCATGCCGAACGCCATCCACTGTAGGTAATACACTAACTATTGATAAGTATCTTATACAACCACACTCCAAACAATCCAAACCATCCATTTAAAGCAAGTGACAGGACCCAGAGGCACCAAGGGAGGTAGAGAATCATGTAAGGTTATGGGGCAGTGCATTTGTAGAATGGATTGTGTCTATAGGATGGGCTCACACACCCGATCTGAGTCATCATTGTCGCTGCTAAGATAAACATTTAGATGTAATTCATGCGTTGCTCTTATCTAGCGGCGAGAAAGAAAAAAAAACATGTATTTAAATCAACAACCTCAGCCTTCGCAACCAAACACACAGTGTGTTTGTGTGTGTGTGTGTGTGTTTGGATCAGGGCTTGTTGATCCTTGAATTGTGCAAGTAAAAACCCTGCCTTAAGCAAGTAGACACACACATATATATATAATCACAGATGTCACTATAACTCCTGTATGGGCCGACACAAATCCTAAGCACACAGAGACATTGAAAACTAATAACCATCCAGACAAGCTTTTTTAATTGGTACAAATATACGCAGTATCGTGGGCGAGTTCAAAGAGCAGTTTTATAAATTTATTGTCCTCCATCTGTCTCAGGGATAAATTTGAAGCCTTTCAAGCCCTCTGTGCCCCACATCAAATTCAATAAGACCAATGTTAGCCAAGGCTTTAGATCTGTCTGTTTCAGACTAGTCAAATTCACCTTGAGGTGCCAGGATCTCTTTAGAGGCGGCGTACTGTCTCTATGCTTGTAGACAAGTAAACACGGGGGGCGTCCCTGTGGCTAAACAGACTGTTGGGCTCTAGTGAAAAGTCAGCCTCAAGCGGATCAAACGCTTGCGGTAGAACTGTCGAACTCATCCAGCACACGATGAGCGAGACTGATAGTGAAATTCTAAGCGAGGATCAGGGCGAGATAAAGGAAACAGCTACTTCAGCGCTTGCTTTGCTTCTCCTTTATATCTCGCTTGCTGCTGTTGATGCTAATTCAAGATAAGACGATAAAAGTGGAGGCAGAGAAAGCTTGCTTTAATGTTTAAGCCTATATGTCTTTCTTTCCGTCGCTGCTCAAAACACTTGCTCCAGTTTTAAGTTGTGTGTCTAATGATGAACTCTAGTATGTTTCTATTTCAAGGACAAATGACTGGACTCTGTGTGAATGATACTAAGACCTGTGAGGTGTTGGCTTGGTGCCCTGTTGAGGACGATCACAACATTCCAGAGTATGTGGAAACACTCAATTATTCATACTGCGACCTGTGATCAATGTGACGATTGCATTTGTGACAATTCTGTGCCATTAAGTGAATAACAGATGATTTACACATGAGAAATGTCACTTGTGGTGATTTCTGCATCTCAACATATTGGATTTGATACTCTTCTCTCTTCTGTTTATTCCCATCTAGTCCTCCTATGTTGATGTCTGCAGAGAACTACACGCTGTTCATCAAAAATTCTGTTACTTTCCCCTTATTTGGTGTCTCAAGGTGATGGACCTCATTTACATCAAAATGTATTCAGCTCAGCAGATGCTACAAATGTAGATGCATAAATAGAAATAAGCCATGTGCTTTCATATATTGTCACAGCTTTATTGTAAGCAGAGTATTAATACATAGAATAAAAAAAGATAAGGACATTTACCAGGCAGGTAGAATCTGAATGGGATTATGAGGGTTGTAGGATCCTGTGTTTTGCCTCATACTAGGAACTAATAGTCAGGATATCTTGGCTTCTACTGCACTGATTTGGACTTTTCTCGTTTTTAATTTGTCATTCGTGAAAATGTCGTAACCGGTGCTGAAAGACAATTATTACTGAAAAAAATGCCCTAGATAATGCTTAATGATAAAGAATGGTTGGCCTATAATTGTTCAAAAAAGTAAATCTTTGATGGTCAGTCAACAATATCTTTTGAATTAAAAAATCATGAGAAATCTTGCCGAAATCATACGCAACAATGAGTCTTTATCTGTTAAATGCCACCAACCTAATTTGAGGTTATTGTGTTTTCATGGACATTAAAATTGTTCTATGTATAATTGTGTCTTATACCAATTGTGCTTCCAGGAGTAACCTGGTGGAGGGTATTGATGCAGCATACATCAGCAAATGCCTTCATCATCCGGACAATGCTCCACTGTGTCCTATATTCAGACTGGGAGACATAGTCAAACTGTCTGGCTTCAATTTCGAAACAATAGCCACTGTGGTAAGTTAGCTGATCTTTACTTAACACTGAATGGATAGGAACGACTGCTACACATGTATTGTCTTCAGGTGCTTTGTTTCTATTGTGTCTTCTGTTATAATGAAGACATGTGTCCTGACAGGGAGGGGCCATTGGTATTGTGGTGGACTGGACATGCAACTTTGACGTGGATGTAAAACACTGTAAACCACAGTACAACTTCCACGGTCTGTATGGAAATGCTCATGAGACAGATAAAGCCAGAGCTTCAGTGGGCTACAATTTCAGGTGTGTAAAAATAGCCTGCTTCATAACATAAACTCAGGTGTTTTTACACTGCAAAAGTAGGGCCTACTTGTCATACAACGCACTTATTTTGGGAAGTACACATATTTAGTTTCATGCTGAGAGTTGTATGAGAAGATTGCTACCACTCTCATGTTTGTGGATTATGAAGCTGGAGCCAGTTAGCTTTGCATAAAGCTTTAATGGGGTGTTATGTACACCCTATAACACCACCAAAGTCTTACACTTCAAACTCTATATACTGTGTGTGTAATTAGTGAGTTTAGATGTGCTGGTGATACCTTTGGACAGAGCTAGGCTTGCTGTTTCCAGATGTTATGTTAAGCTAAGCTAACGTCTTTTGGTCTCATAATAAATGGACAGACATGAGAGAGGTTTCAATCTTTTCATCTAACCCTTGGCAAGAAAGCAAATGAGTGAATTTCCCAAAATGTAAAACAGTTATATTTAATAGAAGGCATTGTGTTAAGTTATTTCCTGTTCCAGTGTGTTCAATCTGCATTCACTGCCTGACAAATACCAGCAAAACACTGCTGATGGAAATGTCTATTTTCTGTTGATATACTGTCACCACATAGACTTTGGTGAATTCGAACTAACCAGTCACACAATAAAACAAAAAAAAAAAAACTAATCGAACCAGCAATTTAGGTGTTCTGTGAAGTAAAATGACTGTTTTTGTCAGTGAAGTCTGGTGGCTTTGAAGAGAGCATAGATAACGGCCTCAGTTCTCTGTCGGAAAGGGCTGTCTGACAGCAAGGTATGGCGGTGAAAATATTTTAAATACAGAGTTCAGTTAAACTGATAAACTGACTTTTTGGTGGATAAAATAAAAAACATTCTGATGGTCCAGTCCAGAGCAGTACATTGTTTAGCTACCGTACATGTACTCCTGATGGGCGTGCCGACCATCATCTACTGTAGATAATACTCTTATCATGGATAAGTACCTCCTACAATCCCATGCTCTGCCTCAGGTCTGTGGAGTTTGTACTCAATGCAGGCTGCCTGAAGTTTATGATGTTTGCTTGCACTCAATAAAACAACCCACTCTAACTTGTTTCATACTGTAACTTGTTGTTTAATATAATCTGAGAATAGTGTGCATGGGAAGGCTTCCATTATTATTACCGTTTTTTTATTAGTAGCAATTTGTTCAATTCTGAAGGGGTTGTAAGGCCTTTGTAGTAGTTTATTACGTGGGAGAAGTGTGCTGTCCTTCAAACTCCTCGGCAATATGACCTCAAATGGATGATAGGGAATATGTGTGGAAATTAAAATATTGACATTTGCATTCTTTGGCAAACATATTAACATATTGGGATTATTGCCATGGCTATTTGTAGGTATGCAAAGCATTACATGGACAATGGATCTCAGAAGAGAACCCTTCTCAAAGTGTTTGGGATCAGGTTTGATATCATTGTGCAGTCACTGGTGAGCAATGCATTTGAATATTTCTATTCATGAATTTCTGACTTGAGAAATAGTCAAAGGGAATGTTGAATCACCGGCACTCTGTCCTTCACAGGCAAGAAAGTTTGATATCATCCCAACACTGACAGCTATAGGCTCTGGAGTGGGCATCTTTGGAGTGGTATGTTGTAGCATGACTACCTGCAATCATTATTTATCGTCTGTGGAATACTTTGTATATTAACTATAACAATTCTGATCTTACAGGCTACTGTAGTATGTGACTTAGTGCTGCTCTATTTGCTTCCAAAAAGAGCATTTTACAAGAACATGAAATTCAAATACACAGACACACATGTAAAGGTAAGCCCTTAATGCATGAATTTAAAGTGACAATATGAAGTGAATTCTGTTGTGATGTACATTCAGTTTGAACACAAGGTGGCAGCAGAGGGGCCTTTAACATTAATATTCATCAACAGTGCAATGTGAACATCTTTTAGATGTAGTTCAGTTCTTGTGAAGGAATGCTATACACACCACAACTAGAAACCCTACACATGAGCAGTAACCTTCAGATTAAAGGAATACTTCACCCACATAAAGATCATTTTTATATTAATTACTCACCCCGTCACTTTGAATTCTTGAAGAAAACTTTGTTTTTCTTGCACGCCTCCACAGTAAACAAAGAATAAAAAAAAAATAAAAAAAACTATGAATGAATTTAAACTAAAGCACAACATTTACGGTCAGCGCAGGAGCATATGTATGCTCAGTACAGTACAGCCATTTTATCTGATTGAAGATGAAATCGTCTCCCAATCGCTTTCCAGACAGTTCCCCTCTTTAACTGAAAAAGGCAGAACATTTTGTATTTACAGCATGACAGAGAGTTGCTTGGTTTAGAAACAAGCGACTATTACAACCTTGAAGCAAATGCAAGACAAGTCCAAGACACTGGCCAGTCCAATGTGAGTGCAAGTAGAAGTCTAGACAGTAGAGTAGATTATTTATTTCTGTTACCCGAAGGGTCTAAATGGATTTGACTTTTACCCTACAGGATCCTGACTCGGAGGCAGGTAGCACAGAGACAGAGGTATCCAAAGTAAGAGTTTCATATATATATATATCTTACAAAAATAAAGCCTATTGTACGGAAGCCCTTAAGCAAGAATTTCATTAATTTAGTTCAGGCTAAAAAAAAAAAAAAAATCTCATATGTAGGAGATAGTATCTCTTAGGGGATACATAGAAGAAAAAAAAAGAAATCACAAATGAAAAAGTAAAATGATGTTTTATCTATCTGCTATTTCTGTAGAAATGACCTGGGAGCAAACTTTTAAGGCGGTACTTTGAAGGAGTACTGAACTGGGACCCTGAGAAACACACACACACGGAATGGATTCGGGATCGGAAAAGGACACAATCTAAAGACATTGCTTCATGTGTCCTCTATTTATTCAGCAGGATCGTCTACCAGCACGTTTCCTCCCTCAGCCTCCCGAGTGACTGACTCTTGCTGTTGTATGTAGAGCTTTAGCGTCGCTCACATGTATGTGTACTCTTGTCGGGTGTAGCTCGGTTTGCTTTTGTTCACACTGTGGGTGTAACCTCCACCTCCTCCATATACGTGCAGGGGAAAGAAAAAACGTTCTTGCTACTTGTGTGTACACAAATCACCCATAACTCATCCATCGACTGCAATGTGTGGATCTCCCGTGTGCACCTTGTGATCTACGGTTTCAATAAAAGATGTACAGTGATGTTACTGCTTTGTTCTTCTTCTTATTCTTCTTCTTTCGTCTCACAGTGCAAGTAGTAAAACAGAGGTACAGGTCAAAAGAATTCAGATTGACATTTTTTTAATTTTTTTTATTGTCTTTGATTATATCTAGGTGTACAAAAAGCATGCAAAAAATAGCTTCTTTATATATATATTGGTACATATTTACATTGTAACAACTGCATTCCACAGGGACGTGCCATGCTTCTGTTTGTGTATGCGTGACAGGCGAGACATTCAGGACAATGCACAAGACAACACGAGACGCGGAGACAGAGACAGACAGCAGGCACCTTCAGGACAAACATCAGGACAGTCACACGATAAACACAGCAGCGCTCCAGTCGTCTGGACATTATGTACACACTCACTCTCCCACACTCCTCCTTTGGATATAATTATGACCTGAAATCGTGAGAAATTATTCCTGTCACTCACTTCCTGCGCTGCTACTGCGGCAACTGCACCCATTGATTTTTCTTCTGCGTTTCACTCCTGTAACAACGCTAAGCTAGAAAGAGTGTAAAGTCCTCCGCCGAGGATGCACAATTTAATATTTGTGTTTATTATGTATCTCGAGGCAGATCTGCATCAAAATACTGACAGACAGTTGTGCTGATTTTTTGGAGAATACCTTAAATGAATTGTGCAGCATTGAAAGTCATACAGGAGACCACTAAATTAAATTTCATAAAAAAACAGTTGAAATGTTATTGAAATCTCAATATAGCCAACTGCAATTTTCAAATCGCAGGAGGCGCAGTGTTTGTTATTGATGCAATTGCAATATCAGTCAAAAATAATAGATACGTTTTCAAATCTTTCAGCCCTTATTGTGTGTAGAAAATGTGCTGTGGTACCACCTTTGGGCAAAATTCTATTAAATTTAGCAGGCTGGATCAGAGTTAATACAATATGTGCAGATGACATTCAAATGTAGTCACAACTGAATGTTGTGTTCCAGTTATGAATAGCATGTTTACCAAAAACTGTAAAAAGATACTTTTTAAAATTACATTTAGTGAAGGCATTTGCATGAGTGGAAAAATATTGTGAAGTCTCGGTGGAATTGGGTGTGACCTATATGCAATGATTGACTCATCTTGGAGCTTATTAAAATGGCCAGATGGAATGTAATCTGCACCAAAATAAGTTCCTCAGCCAATTGCGTAATTTTCTACCAAATGTAAATAAAATCAGTAAGGATTTTTTAAAGGACAGATCACCCCAACATTAAAAATACATATTTTCCCCTCTTCCTGTAGTGCTATGTATCATGCACAAGTCTGCAAGAGGAAAAATATACATTTTAGATTTTGGGGCAAACTGTCCCTTTAAAAGTAAGAAAGAAAAAAAAAAAACAGGACAGAAAACAAAACCTTTGCAGAGATAATAATAATTCACATATAAAAAGACCATTAACTGTTGAATAAGTGGAAGCTGGGTGGCATGAAGAGACTGTCCAATAGCTGCAGGCTTAAATGTTTCATCTGCGAGGGCAGCTCGTGATCATCCATCACTGCGTCTCTGGAGATCATGAACACAAGGCAGCTATTTCAAGCTGCTCCTGTGCTCTCAGCCCTGCTATTATAATGGGCTCGACAGTGTTTTAGCATTATGCATCATTTCAGCAGTAAACTCCGTAAGTCCCTTGCCCCAGTTCCACAATATTCACAATTCTGTTGTTATATGGACATGTACATCTCGTCACTGCAGCCTTTCTGACACAGACAAGGAGAATGACTTACTGGAAAATGGAAACAGAGGAGTTTCATTTATAAAAATTCTCAAAAAATCCAAGTAGCAATGCTGTGACATGCAGATTTGATACCAAAAGCACAGGAGACTTTGAGAACATCCACAGTAAATATGGTCTTTTACAGGTGAGCCACAGGTTTTTTTCTTAATCATAAACTGCACAATGTTAAATGGCTGGCAAGTACCAGTAGTGTTATATGTAATCTCAATAACTTTAATATGTTTCTGTAAGTGGAAAAGCTCAAATATTTAAATACAAGCAGTATTTTAGTTTTTTCAACAAGGTCAACTAAAACACACACAAAAGGATGAGCGGCCCGCTCTGACAGCAGGGGAACGCCAATAACGCACCAATGACAAAGACGACAACAGTATTGCACCTCTGGCACTGACAAATGTCCCTCAGGACAAACACACAAATGTAAAGCTGGCAACCCCTTAGATAAAAAAACGTTTTTTTAAGCAAATAAGATAGAACACACCATTTCATACTTTTTGGTTCAAACAGCCCTTCATTGAAGGTTACCCTGCAAACACACCTCCGTGCCTCCTTTTACACTATCCTCAGCAGAGGGAAGGAACAAAAACTAAAGAAAAAACTTAATCAAATGAAAGACCCTTCATTTCAATCTGCATAGACGACATTTAGACATCGAAATATTGATGAACAAATGATCAACTTCTTTAAGGAACAATGAAATAAAAAGATACAAAGCTTTACATTCCCCCAGCACGGACGGTAATAAAGTCGGCATTCTAATGTCAACAGCATCCATGTCTTTTGTGCATAACGTCGCTGCCTCTGAACATGAATCCCTAAACACAGAGGCTCAATGACAGTATGTGCAACACTTTCTCCCAATCCCTCTCTGTGCTTTAGTTTGCGTCCTTCACTGGAGATACTGAGGGCAAGTTTAATAGAGGAAATGCAAAGCACTGCACTCCCCTATTTATTTATAATCAGCCACACTGGGGACGGCACTGAAGTGGATGGATGGGGAAGTGTTGTTGTTGGCAGCCTGGGCCTAATCATGACATTGAAATGCTCTTTTCACTGCGGTTCAAGTGCTCAGAGCACTCTGCCAGCCAAACACGCTTTCTTTCACAGGGCGGCGACCGAGACCGGCAAAAGAAGCAGAAAGGAGTTATACAAACATTTAGCTGAGGCAGAGCAGCTGAGGAGGGAAACATGTTGACAAAACGGCCCACAGTTTTGGCTTTTCTTTTCTTTCGAAGTTTGGCAACCACCTTCAATTGCAAACAAAGGACTCAAATCACACAAAAAAAAGAAATTAAATACAATTTTCTTTTTCATTCACCACCAACATTTGTGATCTCACAGGGTTACAATGCTAACGAACTAGCTCACACAGCTCTACTAATGCGTGGCTCGTTGGACCTTCAGAACGAGGCAAACTGTGCGAAAATTACTGGGGTGTGTAGGGGGGTTAAATCTTATTTTTTAGTTTTTTATATTTCATATATATATGTTTCATATATTTTAATTAGGACCCTTGAATTCTCATGAATTTGAAGTGTTACAATCTAATTTATAGTTTATAAATATACTTCGTACATCTATAAAATACATATATTTAAGGGATAACAATTTTCACAATAGCCACCGATGAAAACATTTGAAGTGGAATGAACAATTTCCAAATGAATGGCAAAAATAAATTGAATTATAAAATAGGCAGAGTATTATTATAATTTTTTTTTTAACACTTTTTGTTATGATGCTGAAGAACATTAAGGAGAAAATGACTTTTGGTAGGAATACCATTTAGTGTCATGGGGAAAAATACATGAAACACACCTTTATGACCCACTGTGCACAGCTGAACAATCTTTTGTGATTATTTTAATTCCTTTTTTTTTTTTATTATTCTTCAAAGGAAAAATAAAATAGTCTCCCTCCCCCTCTTCTGACCTCCCCTCACCCTTTAATAATTTGTGTACAGTCCCTTAGCCTGGATAACTTTGCATGCGTAGATTCAATTTCTTCTGTAAGAGCACTCATTGATGTTTAACTTGGACAATAAAGTTATTCATGCCTTCAAATCTGCTCTGCTTCCAAGAATGTTGTATAATAATAAGGTCTAATTTGTATGGGAAATTATTTAAGGTACAAGCAATCGGAGTAGTTTGCGGTTCTTTCCCCCCCAGTCTGTTCACACTCCATCAAACAACATGCACTTCCAAAAGCTCCAATTGCTGCCGCAATGACTTCACATTGGATCAGACGGTACAGTAGGACATGAAAGGAAAGAGAACAAAAATGATTTGTTGAGTTGGAGAGAAAGGGTGAATTGACTTCTAACAAAGAAATATTTACACAAAGTCACTTTGAAATGTGTTCAAGCACAGCAGAGTCTCTGCCCTTTCTGTGATCGCCTTAGACAGCTGACTATCAGAGGAGTTCAACAAGTCGGGCCTGTGAAGGCAGCACAGGAAGGACCATCACCGAGCTCCAAAGGAAAAAGCTACTGATGGCACGGATACAAAATAGGGCCGCGACACGATAGCGTTGATGGTACCTCGAGACATCTATGTACAACATTAAAATGACTGATTATTGATCAGAAATAAAAAATAATGTCATTTACATGCTGAAGTCTGCGATGACTATTCTCTTCGTCAGGCTGGCAGTAGACAGTCTGAGGGTGAGGTCTCACTATTCATCCATGCAGACGGGTAAAAAAAAGATTTGACACACACACACACACACACACACACACACACACACACACACACACACACACACACATTATCAGCATCACGTCAGCTGACAAACACGTTTGTGTCTTTCCTCTGTGACGATAAGTTCAACTCTTAATGATCCAGAAATTCAGCAGAGTTCTTCGTATCGGTTCACTGACGCTAGCCACAACAGTGAGTGGTTGATCAGTTAAGATGAGCAACATTGTAGATCAAACCTAGTGCCCGGAGACTCGACGTTGCAGAAGGAAAAAAAAGAGCAAGTTGGGGTGAGAAAGGATACTCTGAGTCTGGCGAGAAGCAAAATCTAAAAGCAGGGCCGAGCATACGAGTTTGTTAACCAACGAGATTCCGCCGATTTAAAACCTTCAGTCTCTCCAGTGTGTAGAATGATATCGTTAAGTGTAGGGTGAGCACACAGGGGTTCAAGCAAAGGGATGTAAAGAGGATGGAGATTAAGACTGTTGACACGAGCGTCATTAAGACTCAGGAGGAGGGCTCGTCTTCATGCAGGTCCTCCAGCTCTCCCTCTCTGGGTCCATCTCCTGTGCTGCCCTTTCTGAAAGAGGAAATAATGAGAGAGAGAGAGACAGAGACAGAGACAGAGACAGAGAGAGAGAGAGAGAGAGAGAGAGAAAGAGAGACGGAGAGAAATAGAGAATGAGAGAAAGAGACAGAGAGGGAGAGAAAGAGAGAGAAAGAGAGAGAAAGAGACAGAGAGAGAGGGAAAGCAGTTAATATGAGCAGTTCTACAGAACTAATTGATTAGACCATGAAAAGGGATAGTTCGGTTAGAAGTGGGGTTGTATGAGGTACTAAAATGAGTTTTGCTGCCGCCCCCGTCCACAGCAGTACACCGCTGAGCTTCCATGCTGGTACTCCTGTCTGTTTCTTCTGGGGACGTGCCGACCGTCATCTACGGTAGATAATAATCTGACTATGGATAAGTACCTCATACAACCCCACTTCAAAGCATCTGCATATATAACTTTAAGATTGTGTTTCATCTCCCCAAATGCAGCAAAAGCAAAAGCAAAAAAAAAAAAAAAAAAAGCTTTTTTACTATTTTTTGTTACATGATGAATGTTAAAGACACAATGTAACACAGCATTATAAGACAGCAGCAGGGAGATGAGAAAGCTCTCTGAGATGACAGCTGGGGGAGGGTAAGGCGGCTCTATCACTTCCTATAGTGGGGATAAGTGAGACAAGGAGTCTAAGATGATGATGATGATGATGATGATGATGATGATGATGGCCGTAGAGGCTGGTGGATGTTGGACAAACAGCGTGCCCGACTGTATTGCACAAAGTGTTACCTGAGTGAGGGGTGAAGTTTTAAAGAGGGCCGGAAGGGCCACGAGTCCCTGCAGCAAAGTGGGAGAAAAGATGGAAAAGTCACAGAGGGCAAAGGTCACCTCAGGGGGTCAAAGGCATGGTCACCGTTAGAGATGACCTCCCCCCTACACACTTCACCTCCTCAAACTAAAAGGTGCTATGTGTAGCTTCAATATTAGTGCCCAAATGACCAGTCAAATCATCAACCAGCGGTTTAATAATCAATGACAATTTCAATATGTTTTTCCATTTTCTCATTATTTATTAGATTTATTTTTTTAAAAAGGGCTCTCCACCAATTTTACAAATCAAATTCAGCTTCAGGGGAGCGTGTGGAAACAGTTCCATGATGTCTTCTCTGAAGGAGCTTTGTCAAGTCTGAGAAAATAACCCTGGTGATGTCAGAGTGATGTCATCAGTTTGGGACTTCGAAACTATGAATCTAAACTACAGAAAGCCTGCATTACAAACTGTGGAACGGTACTCATGCTGCTTTCCAGACAACTCTGAGCTCAAAAATGTTCCACCACCACTCAAAGTCAGAGTTCCTACTTGTAAACTGGCGGAAAATCCATTTACCCCGAATTCATGAAGAAGCCGTTGTCTGATGTCTCACAACAATGACAGCGCATATTGTAAATGGTAACCCATCAACTTAAAAGGCAACATAAAGAATTTAATTAGAATACATACTATCATATAGTCAAACCTGTTCTGCGTGGGATGTGATAATTGTCAGATATGTTTCAAATGTTATTAAGTAGCTTGTTACGGTGAACAATCTCTGAAAGGCGTCTTCAAAAGTTCTTCGGCAAAACGTTAAAAATGTTTTTTGTTTGGTGTGGTGTAACTGGAACATTTGGAAGTTGGATGTTGGGAATTTCAACTGGGAAAATTCCGAACTCAGAGTCGTCTGGAACGCAGTTTTAGAAAATAATGTGCATTACGAAGCGAGGAAAGTCGATCTTAAAACGCTGTCAAGTTGCATTATGGGAAATGTAGGATCCCGTGTTTTTTAAGCTCGACCCACAATGTGACTCTTTATGATCCTGCAATACTAAATCACAGGAGCGGCCCTTTAATTGCTTAAGGGAATACTAATGATCTAATTATTGTGTTTCTCACAAGTAAGATCACATTACCCATAAGTCACAAAAAGGATACTACAGCACATCACTCTGTTTTCTATCTCACTTAACTTCGACGCAAATGACAGTATTGTGTTAATTAGCCTCTTTCACTATTAGACATTCACTTCTTCCACCTCCCATTCCGAATTGTTTTGCAGTAGAGTGTCTCTTTAGGCTCTCCGAGGCTAACCATGTTGTTGTTTATCGTCCTATATGAGAACATTAATAATGTCTCAAAATGACGTGATCTGGACAGTGAAACAGATGATAAAATGCTACATTTTAGACACAGGGTTGTTGTTTATGGTAACTTTTTATAGTCTTCAGACTAGTGGAAAGAAAAAATATACATTAAGTTTATTTGACTACACTTTGTCTACTTGTGTCTGTAATTTTTTCCTAAATTCACCAAAGGTTAGCATTAGACAATGCACCATTTGCATATTTAAACACAACATTTCAGAAAACATGTAATAAAGGTCGTCTTAATGAAAGTAATCAACGTGGGACGTTACATGGTGATATATATTAGTTCAAAATGTTACCCTATTCACCCTTAGTGTCTTGCAAAACGTATAGAATTTTACAATGCATATCTTTTAGGGCTCTGAACCAGAAATCTCCACTTCAATAGCACTAACATACACCAAACTTTCCAGTTTAATTTCTATCTACAGTATATTCTGAAGGTTTTTACAGAAGGGTTTGTTCACATTTTGACAGTATTTCCTGATTTATGGAGTGATACAATGAGATATCCAAAATTCCCTTTATAAAAACATTTGACTCTTACAAGAATTTTAAACCTGGCTTTATCCAATGTTAAGATTTCTGTTATGGAAATGTGTGCAAATTAGCACAAATTCAATAAGAAAATGCCTCATTAGCATACATTATAAGAAAACTTGTAATACAATAAATGATTGTCTTACTGTAAGTAAGCAACTGGGGAAGTTTCATGGTGAGATTTACCTGTAGTGTCCATGCCTAATCAACAATCTTTATTATTCATGATGACAGAAACGACGCGCTAATGCACGGACTAAACCTTTAAATTCGTAGCTTCACGCTACTCTGAGCTTTAGATGTACAAAGCCTTGGTTCCTCCATTCTCCAGCAGCGGGCAGTATTGTTTCAAACTCCCTGCACATCCTCTGAAAGCACCTACACCTCAGATGGCAGCTCTCTGACTGCCTGGAGTGTAACAGGGGAAACCTCAGCCTAGTTAGAGGAGAAATCATCTGATAAAACCCTCACAATGGCCGATTAGAGTCCCTTCCACATTCAGCGCTACAGTGGCCCCATCTTCGTGACCAAGTCTGCTGGACACATAACACAGATTACTGAGCCAAGGGCACCCGCAGTACAGCAGGGAACAGCTATAGATGCTCCAATTTGCCCTTGGCTGTACTATACATGTTGGAATCGCACAGTGGGATAAGAAAATTTGCCATTTCCCCAGTGATGCCTTTAATCCGTGGAACAGCAAATCCAAGGTCAGCCTGAGGCACTCGTATATCTATATCATCTGTCACTCTGAATCCTTCTACCCTTTAAAGCTGTAAGCAACGCACAAAAAAAACACACACACACACACACACACACACACACACGCTGCATACAATGAAAGAATGAATCATGGTGCTATGGCAACCCAAAGCAGCAGCTGCTGCTGCAGGAGTGAATGAGAGTTAACCTGATACACAGGACAGAAGAGACAGGTGTGGAGTACCGATCCATGTCAGGTAATCTCTGCAATAACAATGAGCCTGTGTGTTTTTTTTTTTTCTTTGTTTTTTTTTTTTTTTTTTAAGCTTCCTCGAGGCGATATGCAGTTATTTAAGGAACAGTTCACCCTATAATCAAAAATATTTCTTTTTCCTCTTACCTGTAGTGCTATAAATCAATCTAGAATCTAGATTGTTTTGGTGTGAGTTGCCGCGTGTTGGAGATGTCGGCCTTCCCTGCAATATAATGGAACTAGATGGCACTCGGCTTGTTGTTCTCAAAGTGGCAAAAAAAAAGAACATTTTAAAAACTCAACAGCAATGTCTCTTTTCAGAAATCATGTTAGTCAAGATAATCCGCAGACCTCGTTGGGAGCAGTGTCATGTAGGAACTATTTTCTTTCTACCGAATTAAACCCACCGACTGTATCACCGCGCAGAAGGAAGAGTGCATAGACCGCTCGAGATGTAAACATTAACATTAATAGCGTCCTCGGCTGAGCTGCAACGTTAGCTCTCTGAGTAGATGCTTCCTTCTGATACGGTTGGCGGATGTAGTTCGGTAGAAAGAAAATAGTTCCTACATGGCACTGCTCACGACGAGGTCTGTGGATTATCTTGACTAACAGGGTCTTGGCTTCTGGAAAGAGACATTGTTGTTGTTTTATTAATTGATTATTTTTGCGCTTTTAGCACCACAAGCCGAGTGCCATCTAGTTCCATTAAATTAGAGAGAAGGCCGACATCTCTACGGCTGATATCACCAACACTCTGCAACTCGCACCAAAACTATTTAGATTGATTTATAGCACTACAGGTAAGAGGAAAAATATGTTTTTTTTTTATGTTGTGGTGAACTGTTCCTTTAAGTGTACAAGGGTGATCAGGGCGTGTATGACTGTCAGGCAGCCAGACTGCGTGTGCTTACATGAGCAGGCTGCCAGGTGCAGACATGGACCTCTCCTCTCTCCTGCTTGGACACTCGAAAGGGTTACTGAAGGAGCGCTTCCTCAGCATGGCTCTCACCAAAATCTGAAACAATTACAAAACACAGGATGCTTACAGATATGTGCAAAAGATCACTTTTTTTCGGTTTTGAACCTGCGGTTCTAATCTGTACAGAGAATAGAGTAGATGGATTGCACACAGGGGTTGAAGCAAACCAGAATACCGGCGCTCTTATGAGAGGATTAACACTTCCTTTCTTTATTAGGATCCTATTAGCGCGTACAGTCAAGCACACTTAAACACACTATAGCCACATAAACACAAACAAAACAGCTCATCTCCTTGATGAACAATCAAGTACGGAAGAGAAACAAAATTGTCGTACCTTTAGGAAAAAAAACATTAAGCCAAACGCAATATTATAAATCCATCACAATTCCTGAAGAATTCATAGCAACTGGATTCTTCATACAGATAAATAGTTATTCTCAATAAACATAAATCCTTGTCTGAATGACCTTAAACGATACATTAATGCATCCTGCGCTTTCACACATTTAACATTTGTCATTCTCTGGAAATTCTTCTCTCACCCAGATTTACATTTTATTTCTTGCACCGTTTTTTCATAGTTTACACACACAATCAAATTATGGTTCCTGAGATGTTTGGCTGACTTTTTCTAACAACATTTCCAGCCGATCTTTCACAGTTTCTTGAACAATAAGCACCTGACCATGTTTTCTGTATCAATCTTGTTTTTACTTTAGGTAGCGTGCACCTTCTTTCTGTTGCATATTTTGCTTGATATTTGTAATTAAGTCATTTTTTGAGAACATGAGAAGTTGTTTTTGTGCCATAAACTCAATAAATCTCAAAAATAACTTGTAGAATATGTGATAAATATCCCAAGAAGGTGGTTAGCTCAGAGTGCATATAGCTACAGTATTTGCACGTAGCCATCTGGTCAGATCCCTGGATTTTAATAAGGTGGTTGAGGGATTTGCACAGAACCTGTTCCACTTGTTTCAAAATAGGACATCTTATTCTGTTACCGAGTTATAAAAAGCAGTTTATCAGGATTTATGATCAATGCTTTGTTGATCCTTTTGACATGCTTTGAGTTTGAGTGTGGGACTGTGTGGCAGCTGCTAGACGCTACAGACTGAAGGCTTTGGATGAAAAAATCATCCAGTTCTGTTACGTTTATAATGTATCAAAAAAAAAAGAACAAATACATGTGCAGAGTCTTTTATTTATTTATGATCCTTTAAAGCTCATAGATAATACTTTATAAATCCTGTATTGACATAGTTAGTTATTGTGTTTCTTTTCTACCATATTCATGGGCAGATTATAAGACAATGGGCCCCTGGGCACAGACATGCAAAAGGCCCCACCAGCTCTCCTACATAGGAGCAAGACACACAGACTTATAGTTGTTCAGCCACTTTTAGTGGTCATTCTGTGTCTCTCTGCAGCCGTTTTGCATCTCTTTGTAGTTGATTTGTATTTTTACTTTTGGTCGTTTTGCATCTCTTCATGGTCAGTTTGTGTATCTTCTAGTGACATTTTGCATGTTTCTTCATTTCTAAATACAAGCCATCATTGTGGTTGTGATAATGTTCTACCCCAGCTTCCTCATTGGTTTGTAAGTGGGTGACATGTCTATAGTGCGCTACACATCCAAAGATCTACAGTATGGCACATATGCCCTTTATGAGCCGCTGCTATGCTGTGCATGCCTGTGAAAGTATGTGAGCTTTAGAGCATTTATGGAGCCAGATAGTGTAGTATGTGGTTTATCCCATTCAGGGAAGTTGTTTCTTTGCAATGGGTGTTATGGTTTATGTGAATTAAAGAGTTTTAGGCTTTTGTTCAGTAAAAATATAATAAAAAACAACCCAAAGAAAAGCTTAGAAAGTACAGGAATAAACACTATTCAAACTGGGGCATCAAGGAGCATTTTCTTTTATTTCAGAATTTTAAATATGCTAAGAGGCAGCCTTGTTCCTGAACAAGGTGGCCTTCTGAAATGTAAAATCAATATGTTGCTGTATTTTTTCACAATTAGAGTTAATAGAGGACTACAGTGGTTAGGGAGCAGCTACTTTTAGAGCTTCACCTCTCTTGAAAATGATGGATGTAAATTTATCAAATTTGACACAAAGTGCTTGGTGAATGGAGGACACTCTGGGTTCCTTACCACTGCAGAGAGGCTGGGGACAAACTTGACCGAGTTCTGGATATCCTCCTCCGTCACCTCCACCACAGAGCAGTGCTCCTCCTCCAGAGGCAAGGGGTCAGTGCCTCCTTGGGTCACCCACTGGTCCATCTAGACACACACAGACACACGTCATAATATACTGCAACTATATCCTTACAGGAAGTCTGGCTGTTAATGTTCAACTGTGTGCATTGTTCCATGTTTAAAATACCCCTAAGGACAGCAGTTTTTTTATTTTTATTAATAATTAAGCCCTGCACAGCACACGTATCTAACATCATTATTGAGAATTTTCTAAAGCAAGGCATACTGTTTAGATGTATGCATGAGCATTTTCTACCAGCCATTTGTGTTGATTAATGTTGTTATTATGCCACGAAAACCCAACTGCAAAGACTTAAAAGTTACTTGAGACGGATAATCCATCACAGTGACCAACCAACTTTTATTTCTCCAGTTTTCAGTAAAGGATCAGGATTTTAGTGGGAAACAATACATTGCCGGTTTTGGATCTTTTGATGGGATTGGTTGACGATAAGAAACATATTGAACATCTACAGATTTATCATTTAAAAACGCATGCAGACATCTGCAGATGTCAGAAGAGCTGACATTCAGGATTTCCGAGATGACTACGAAATGTGCATGCGACATGCTCTTTTGTTGGAA
The DNA here is from genome assembly GCA_943593645.1 of Bovichtus variegatus. NCBI lineage: Eukaryota > Metazoa > Chordata > Actinopteri > Perciformes > Bovichtidae > Bovichtus > Bovichtus variegatus. The sequence goes on from CALSCE010000030.1 coordinate 6,675,820, forward strand.
ATTCAACACAATCAATCATCAACCGTTCACATTACATATGATGCTGCTTATAATTCAGGAAGGTCACTTTTCTGCAACATTCCAGTCAATTATTCCCACAATGAAAGATCTGCCACCGTTTCAAATAAGTGAGCATCAATAGACATCAATAAAAAAAGTAAAGGACAAACTGTATAAACGCAGGATGCTGATTTTAATGGGCTACCTACCTAAAGCATCCTGAAACTTGACACGTTTATTTTTCTACTTTAATTAAAAATGTCAAAGTAGGCAAGAGGCTTTTTAAAATGACACCGTAATAATGCAAGTAAATACACAGTGTAGCTATAAACTGTAATTTGCGACTTTTGTCATGCAAGAGACAGGTCTGAGTGTGTTCAAGGTTATGAATCCTATTTATCTCTTTTTCCATAAACACAAAGAGTCTCTGGTGAGAAAATGACTCAACAACACATGCTTAGATTGTGTCATGGAAATACCGTGGCGAGGGGAGTGGGGAATGCCATCTGGCCCTTGGCTGTTTTTGGACCTCCCCCTGTATTAATGACTGTTTTACCAAAGTCCTCCATAGGGACAAAAAGGTTTCATAAAGCCCTGCAGCAACACAGCATTTTGAATGAACCCTAATGCATGTACCACGGTGAGGTCTCCTGAGCGGGACAGAAAACCACAGTCATGTTGTTTCTGAACATGAGACGATGGCATCCTCGTTCTGAGTGCGCTCGAGGTAACTGCATGTCATCCGGAACAATAAGTGACTATCCCCCGGGGTCTCATTTACGGCGGCTTTGTCCTCCGTGTTACCTTGATCTCAGGGATGGTGATCCTGGTGTCTGGGTTCTTGTCCAGCATCCGCAAGATCAGAGTCCGCAGCTCTTCACTGATACTTGGTCTGCACGAAACACAGAACAATGAGTTGAAAAAAATAAGGGGAGAATTGGGAGATTTGGCAAAGAATGAAATGAAATTGGAAATTTGTGTCCACTAAAAACAAACAAAGCAATTCACACCCCCACCCCCAGCAGATAGAAAGTATACACAACTTGTAATGTTCCCACCTGTGTGAGAATGCTTGGAACTTACTGTCACTCGGCATACGGCGAGCGTATGCTCAACGGAGCATGAATGAAAGTGATGATGACGCATGGACTATTTTGGTGTCTATATTTTTGTTAAACGTCTAACTCCTAAAAAGTAATGTAGTTGTTGATGGAGAACATAATTGGCTTTTGAAGTCACTTTTTTATAGCAGCAATTCTCAGCCAGGGCTGCTTGTACCCCAGGAGGTACTTCTGCAGTAGCTAGTAGAAACAAGGGAAGATTGTGAAATAGCTCAACTAATGTGTGAAAAAAAAAGAACGTAGTCAGTCAGCTGGAAGTTCTGAACTGTTGTGAGTGTGTGAAAGCTACAGTAGTTAGCAAACCAGCAGAGAAGTTCTAACAGTTAGCTCCAAGGGATTGAGTTGAGATAGTTAGCTGAAGATAATGGAAATAATGGTTGAAATAATTAGCTGAAAATAATGGAAATAATGGTTGAACTAATTAGCTGAAGATAATGGAAATAATGGTTGAAATCTCAAAAAAATTGACGGCTAAACATTGATGGCTTAAAATTGACGGCTAAACATAAGAAATAGTTAGCTAAAAACAATAGATACCAGTAAATGGTTAAAAAGAAATGGTGGTGTCGATGAGGGAGTTCTTAAGATCAGACAGGGCTGTGGGGGTATGTCTGAGAAAAAGGTTGGGAATCATTTAATAGGCCATTTTGTCTGCTTAGGACTTAATGAGCTACTGTAAGTAAAGCCAATGCTGATAAAGTCTATTTTGAATGCATGATAGGAATAGAAGTGATTGATGTCTGAGTAAAACATGTTTATATGAGCTGAGCCATTGATCACAATGTGCACCTTCAGTATAATGGCCCAATTAGTGCCGACGATGCGAACTGTCATTGATTGGTACAGTTTGGAGATGATTCCATTAGGCGATGATTTGAGAAGAGGGTGATGATGTTTAATGAACAAGCTTGCCCCACAGTCACGCAGTCTCTTAAGCCCACATACCCCAATGGCCACACAGAGCCCCTTCACAAGTTCTGTGTTTATACTTCATCAGTTCCTTCTCTCAGTCTCTCACCACTGACAGCCTCTTCCTCGCTTCCCATCTCTTATCAGCATCATTCACTCAAGAAGACTTTCATGTTAACCTTTTAGGCAAAGTGAAGCTGGAGGAAGCACAGTGGCTAGTACGTGTCCAGGCCACTGATGCCCCCTTTTGCTCTTTCAATGCTTGTTTAGAGCGAGCGCACGCACGCACGCACGCACGCACGCACGCACGCAAGACATTTACTCTGTGCTGGCACTGGCTGCTGTGCCAAGCGATTCATATTTTTGCATGTGCAATTTGTAATTGAAAAAAATGAATACGTTTTCGCGACTGAAATGCAGATGAGAAGACAGCAAACGGCTACAGCTGCGGACTGGAACATCGCCGCTGTCTCTTTTAATAAAGTGGAGGAGAGGGAAGGACGCAGGAGATGGACTTACGTTTCTGGGAAATCCACAAGCTTGGTCCTTATCTTATTGTGCAAAGCCAATATGTACTCGTCAATAAAGGGACACTGCAGGTGGAGCAGAGGAGGCGGTGAGAAAAACAAGGAAGGTACATTGAATTACTACGGCGTGTGCCAGAGAAAACTAAGGCAAGTAACAGAAGTAATCAGCTTCCAGCATTCATTAAAATAAATGATGCCACTAGCTGGCTGCTGTATCAAACATTTAAAAAAGGTAAACGGCAATAGTAGTCTTCCTACTGAAGTGCCACTGGGTGCCGTTAACAAGCACGGGAATCCTTTACTGCTACCATTTGCGTACTTACCTTCCCAAAGACGAAGCAGTAGAGAGTAACTCCCATGGCCCACACGTCCAGCGCCTTTAAAAAAAATAAATAAAAAAAGTGCCAGTAGCGACATTAATCGTGTCATAATGGCAATCAGACATGAAAAAGATGCATTTAGAAACACTCTGCAGCGACCCAAACACCTACTTGCACAAACAAACCCGGTGACCTAAATCAATGCAGACTGCCTGCGGTGATTTATGGTACATTTTAAGGTTATTTTTTTGGGAGGACATCCACTGTAAGATACCTTGGAGATAGATGTGTGTGATCAGTTTACAGAGGCACTGCAGCCATCCGCCAGGCCCTCTGTCCTCTCTCTTTCTGGACCAATAGCTCTCCTAGGAATCCATTTATATTCCTTGATAGATATAAAATGATAAAACCAGCCCTCTGAACCCGTGTAATCTACAGCAACGCCACAGACGTTTGTTATCGGTACTGCTGTATGACTAACATGTTCGAATATAATGGCTTGATGTACTAATGGGACTGACAACCGAGTTATTAAATATTCCACTGCTGATTTACACCAAAATCACTAATGTAGGTGCATAATGGAGACAAAAGCTCTCTGGCGCATGGCTTGAACAAATCCAAAATCAGGCAGAATGCGAGAATAATCAGAGAACAAGGGGCCATCATAGAACTGCATTAATTTCTTCAGGCACTTGAGCAGCTCCGACATCCTTTCCGTCTGCAATCAAATATTCTATTTTGGCCCGTCTTTTGTGGACATGCCAGGTCCCTCCTTGAGCAAATCTGCCATTTGTGATTACCACTGGAGGAAGCAGCCGGACGTGTCCCTGTAATGCTGGATAAGAATAGCATGTCAGTGTTGAGACCTGGCACTGCAAAGGGACCGTTGTGGTAGGGCTGCCCGATTAATCCAATGTTAATCTCGATCAAAAAGGTTTACCATGAGATTGACGTTTAAAATGTGTGCTTGGCTCATAGAAAACTATGCAGCATTTTAAATCAAGCGCCTCCTAAACCGACAGTCGTCTACTGGGTGGGTTCACTTTTGGGGAGCGGTCACGCCGCTGAGTGCACACCCTGCATTCTGTGATGGCATATTTATTTTTTAGTTAGCATTTTTTGATATTTTTGCAGCGCACCGTGAAAATGAAAGCAGTGGTCCGTTCACTTAATTTTGGTAAACGAAATAGGTAAAAATGTTATTTTCCATTTTGCTTCTAGGGGATGCACCGTGAATAAAGGACCAGTCTTCTTTTGATGCAAAGATTGTCGTGGATTTATTTTAGAGGCATGTGGAAATCAATCCATTCGTTGTGGAAGAGTAGCAGGTCATCCTTGACAAACAAGACGCATCATTGACCGTGAAAGCAGAAACCGTAAAATGACGTGAAACCAAATCAATATTAGATCTGTAAAACGGATTACTCCATTTCTTGACTCTCGTGATGGTGCAGCTCTCAGCTGTATTACTGGCTTCCTCGTATCAGCTAACACACACACAGGGGAAAAGACTGACGATGAAAATGTGCCCCCTGCATTAGCAGGCCGCCGTAGGTCTGAAAGCTCATCTTGGCTTAAATGGTTCTCATTCTCAAATCATAAGGTTTAGACCTGGAACGACACCTGCGGCCGCTGTAATCACGGCAGTTCAAACTCAGGCACGCTCGCTGAATGAATGTATGAATGGACAGTTAACTCACTTTCCCACTGAAGCTCTTCCGCGCGTCTGAGAGGGTCTCTGGTGCCATAAATGCAGGAGTGCCAGCAGTGCTCGACAGTAATGCATCGTTGCCCTCAAACTGGTTGCTGACCCCAAAATCGGCTATCTTCACATGGCCATCGTCCCCCAGTAGCAAGTTAGAAGGCTTGATGTCCCGGTGGACAATCTTCTGGTAGTGCACTGAAGGTTAAAAAGGTTAAATTGTCAAATTTTTTTTATTTAGTGCTATAAAACAACATTTTGTCCCGACGGAGGCACTGGAGAAAAGCTAACGGAGAAGACGAAGGCTTATCCTCTGGGGCAGTGTGGTCAGATTTGTACATTTCTTGTTCCCAATCAGCCTCTGGACATCACATGTCCAGCACAACACAATGTGATGGAATGTGTATATGTTTTTGAGACACCTCGTCATGAAGCGAGGTGGTGCTAAACGGAACCACCATTAAAAGGAATCGAGCTGTGGGGAGTATGAAGAAAATGTGAGTTTCATTCTGGCCATCAGTTGTAAAGAAAACTGTTGGACACACACACCAGCTGACTGACCACTATGCCTCTAGTGTCCGCATATTGAATATGTTCAATAGTAGTACATTTTCCCCAGCAAAAGTCATTATTATAGCAGTTAGCGGTCAACATGTGTCCTTGGGCAAGATACTGAACCCCATTTTGCTCCCGATGGCCGACGGTGTGCGAGTGTGAGCGAATGTTTATCCCTGCTGACGAGCAGGTGGCACCATGTATGGCCGCCTCTGTATGAATGTGGGTGAATGCTGACATGTGTTGTAAAGCGATTTGAGTGGTCGCTAAGATTGAAAAAGCGCTACATAAATGCAGTCCATTTACCATTTAACAAATCGTCGCTTTGACGATAAGAATGGCATAAATACTGTGAACCAAAGTTCAACTAAAGTGAAGTACATGTCTAAGCCTCAACACTTAACAGCCATCTGGAGCTAAGCCCCTGGACACTTCACTGATTGGATAAGTGGTGCCTTCTCGTCTTTTTAAAACCCGGTCACATTCAGACCTATGAAAATGGTACGACTCGGAAGGCACCGGTCTCAGAGAATCACATATGTTACACAATTAATTAGTATGATCCCGTAGTTTGTCTCCACAAGTTTGGTGGAAAAATTCACCCTCACTGTAAAACTGTACAACAATACACTCCAGTCCACAGGTTGTGTTTCTTCAAGAGGGTCAGCAATAAAAGCCAATTGGTTGGAGAAAATATTTTCAATCAGAAGAACGTGAGCCTCAACTGGGACCTGTGACTCACGAGGAGGAGGCACTGAAAAAACAGTCAATTGGTATGAAAATACCAAGAGTGTAGTATATGGCTTTTACATACACTGAAAATATGAGTGGCATGTGGTTGTCTCTATGAGCCAACCGCATCCCTAATCATGGGAATAAAGGGGTTGAGAGCACTTTGTTCTTTTAAATAAAATAAAAAGAGGAAAATGCTACCATGTCATTAATTTTTTCAAGAGTAGTAAGAGATCACTGTTGGAAAGACAGAGTGGTCCAAATGTTTCTGATTTCACACTTTGAGTATCATACTGGTAACAGTAAAGAGGAATATTAAAAAAAATTTTTTATGGCCACTAGAAACATCCCCAAAACTGCATGTAGCTCTTAAGTGGGGCAGCAGAGAATTAGCTGCTAAAAATGCACACTTTAGTTTCACAGAAACGCTTCACAGCTATGTTTCAAAGACTCAATAACAGGGTTCTGCGTGAGATACTTACAGTACTCTATGCCCAGGATGACGTCTCTGAAGTATAACCTCGCCTGCTCCTCTGACAAAGGCTTGTCTGAGGGCACCTCCATCACTGGACTACAAATCCACACAGGCAGTGTAAACAACAAACAAACGCAGAGACAGACAGCGAGGCAGACACATCCACAGATTACGTGTCAGTTGTTTCATCATTACCGCAGGAATTTTCATTCTTAATGTGGAGACATTCAAATACAGATATATATCTCAGCAAACATAACACATCCTGATCAAACATCACTGATACTAAAAATGTGTGATGAAGACTATTTCTGATCCAAAACCTAGCGGCACCAAAAACGATTTAGGATCCGTTTGGATGATTGTGCAGGACGTTAATAAAGCGCTGTCAAAGGAATGGCGAGAGTGATCTGATCGCAAATCTAAGTGAATAGCAGCTGTATTAATCCGCTCAGCTGTCTATCATCTTTCTCCTCGGGGCAACGAAATAGATAGAACAAAAAGGTAATCAGAACTTATTTAAGCACACGTGTGAAATGACACCAGCTACCCGCTCCCACCTCCATTCTCTTAGAATAACAAAAGGCCTCCGATCATTAGATCATCACTATCTTTTTTTTTTTTTTATGGTGTAGGAAGGAACAGCTCGTGCATCTGGACGTGAAACATTCAGACGGATTACTGCCACTGGTAATAACTGTGAAAAACTAAGAACATTATGAATCCCTTTGAAGTCGGGGATGGAACAAACACCCACACTGTGTCAGCTTGGAGTGATAAAAGGAGAACACTGAAGAGAGGGAGGGATGGAGAAATGAGGAGGTGAAGGTAGAGGAGGATGAGACTTCAATTATAAAAAAGGGAAAAAAAAGGACATGTTATCTACTCACCCTTTAGGCATCAGCTCAAACACTGTGAAAAAAAGGGAGGGGGGAGGAAAGAAGAACACGTAAGACCAAACTATTCAGCTGGGTTTGTCCACTGCTAACACCCCAGCATCACATTATTATAGTGAATGTGCCACATTAAGCACATAAAGAGTTTGACGCCTCACACGAATACAGGCACCCCAACTGTGACCTGGCACTGCTGATGGGAGATTTATGCATAATGTGTGAGCCCTGAGGTGGTGTGGAAGGAAGCAAGAGATGGTCTGAATTATGAATAAGTTATGTGAACACTTGCTAGTGACATATGTTGCGACTGAGGCTGAGAAAGGGGGAACATAGAGGGAAAGATTTGGTCAAAGAAAATATTTCTGCATACCCATGTGAAGGTTGTCCTCCGCCGGATCATCCAGTACCTGGAACGTCAACATACTGTAATCATCCTGACTGGAGACTTTCCAGTGAAAAAAAAATCAAAAAAGGGTACATGTAGGTGTGAACAACAGAAAAACTAATTCAATTTTCTTGTCGAGATCATTAAAATAGCTGACAGTATAAACATTCAGGACCATAAATTAAAAGTCAGATATTCAAAAGTCTTTACTTCTTTACCAACTATGCAGCTATAAAGGAGGGAATCGCGATGACAGCGCCCTTGATACTTAAAAAAAAAAAACGTTTAAAAAAGACTTACTTTCCCTTTGTTCTCATATGCTCTCATATTATCAAAGCTGATTGTAATTCTAAAAACGTAGGACATTGGTGGGAGATGTCATTTAAAACACCAGCTTTGTAGGTTTGGGCTAATTCTCAGCTCTGCAGCTGACAGTTGTCAGGATTAAGCTGCAACAGGGCCCTGCGGCAGAAGTGAGCGTAGCCTCAACTCCTCGGGCTCTCTGCTCAATGTGTGCAGCTTTTCTATTAAAGAACACTACCTGGATTTTAAACTAGTGTTTGACACAAAAACCCTGGATCTCAAGGTTAACGGTCTGTTTACAGGTCTTGGGGAGAACATGTGTGAAATAAAAAGGTGTACAAAGCCTTTTTTGGCTCCAGAGGGAACTGTGTGAAGTTTCATAACTGATTAACAAATGAAAGAAATGTCGGATGGGTCCGAAGACAAGTGGACATGACAGATCTCTGAACAAACTATCTGTGGTCAAATTGCATTGTGGGTAATGTAGGCGCCATGTTTTGATGAGGAAGTAGAATGCGTGGAATAAAGAGACGATATCTCCGATTCTACCCAAACCATGATGTCTTCCTGTTTCAATTCTCAACGTTAACCACGTGTTTAAAACTGCGACCGTTTCACTACGTGTCGCCTTCCGCTGGTCATATCCGTTGTTTGGGAGTCATTCTGTGGTTTAGGTATGAGGACTTGTTGTTTCCATTGTGAGTCTGAAAATATGATAGGAGTGCACTGCGAAATTTGTGGAGTACATACTGCCAAGTTAATATTGTGCTTTAGTGGTGACATTTTCATATTGGATTAACACAAACCAGCTGATAAACAAGTTGATAATCCAGCTTTGGCCAGGTGTATGTTAGCCCAGCGGTCCCCAACCAAGACAATTGGGGGGGCAGGCATAACAAAACACACAATAAAGTGCAAAACATATAATTTAATTATTACATATTACATATATAATGTAAACGTAATTATCCCATTTTATACTATGCACTTTATTACTAAATATTACCCAAAAAAAAAAAAAAAAAGGTTATATTCTTTCTGTGTGGCCCGGTACCAAATGATCCACGGCCCAGTACTGGTCCGCGGCCC
>CALSCE010000030.1:6689836-6702709 GCA_943593645.1 Bovichtus variegatus
CACACACACACACACACACACACACACACACACACACACACACAGCCCCAGGATGCACGTGTTTACCATCATAATCCTTTTTTATCCCAGCATGGTTTCTTCTCTGATACTGTAAGTGCAAACAAGTAACAAAACTGCTGGGAAAGCTGATCAAATGCTCGCAGAAATTAAATAAAGTTAGCGAGTTATATCACTTCTGATGTCTTGTTCAGCCAAATTTGCCAGCTGGCGGATGGTAAATGAGTAGAAGAACTTGGTCTCATGGACAGACAAACATCCATTTGTGGGCTTTAGTCAACACACACAAGAGTGTGAATTCTTCCAAATTGAAGTTTTACAAAGCATTCATGCGTGTGCTGTAGATCAGCGGTTCCCAACCTTTTTGCACCACGGACCGGTTTCTTTGAACATATAAATATCAAATCAGATACTCGTCATTTTCGTCTTTAATATCTACCACTTTAATATCTAACAATACGGCTGCTGTTAATAGGCTCTTTGAATGCTATTTGCTAATCAAAAAACACCGTGTGCCTGGCCCTATAGTGTGAAATGATGTGCACTTGACTCTTTTCAGATTGCCAGTTTTTCAATTTCAAATCTCAGTTGCTGGCACAGTGAATTCCCCTCAGAGTTTATCTCAAAGCGTCACTTTTTGAAATGCAAAACTTCAGAGTCTATCTGGTGTGCTGTCAGATTTAGAAATGCTGCAGCTCAGTGTCTTCTGTGAACTTTGAAATGGTGCAGCATACAACATTATTGCACACTTTGAATATTGCCACATTGCTTTTTGTTTCCTTACTTATAGTGTTTTTGTCACACATTTCCACTTTGATAGCCATGCTAGTGTCCGCCACTTCTGGCCAGATAGACATATCTCCATTGGATGGATTGTCATAGCATTTTGTACAGTCATTCATAGTCCCCAAGGGATGAATCCAAATGACTTTGGTGATTCCCTTACTATTCATCTGGCATCTGAATTTTATTGACGGTTTAAAAAGACGGTACGGCGGTTTCAACCACAGTTGCTTTCCCTGTGCGCATTCGTCTTTTGACTCCATCACGAGCAGCCACGAGCGTTTCTTGTTGTTTGAGGAGTATACAAAGTAGCCTTGGAAACACCATGTTTCCCCGCTGCACCTTGTTGGCTCGTGTTTGGCAGTTTAAGCCATAAGCTTCGAGGAGACTACGATTTTCATTGAGAGAAAATGACTTTCTTTTCCCCGTCATGATTTCAATGCGCACGCACAAGCCTCAAGTAGCCAGCCGGAAGCAGATGGGTTACCAGGAGGCAAAGTATCATGGGGTAAAGTAAAAATAAACAAATGAAAGGGTTTCGTCTAGATGGTAACCCTCGATTTGCCAAACTCTCGTGAGATGGTTGATGTTAGGCATCGACCTCGAACGGTTAAGGTTAGGATACGTCATCGGGCGGCGAGTCTCGTGAGATTTTGCAACGTTTTCGCAAATCGAGGGTTACCATCTCGACATGACCTTTAAAATAGAAATACCTCAGTTCAAAAATCCATATGTTGCGATGTATGAAAAGACCCAAAATGAACACTGTGAGTGGACTCCTTGATTACTTAAAAATGATGTAAACAGCATTATTTGGATAGGAATGATTCAGCCCCAAGCCTTCACTATAAGTTAGCAAATGTTACAACACTAACATGCTAAACGAAGATCATGGACATTGCATACCGTTGTGAGGAGGAGGAAACAAAAAGCTAAATGGCAATAGTCAAAGTCTGCAATAATGTTGTATGCTGCACCATTTCAAACTTCACAGAAGACACTGAGCTGCTGGCATGCCTGTAAACCCTTAGTCTCGTTTGATAGTATATTAGCATATTTCCAGTAAAGGGAAACCTGAGCATGTTCAAAGATTGATTTAGTCAATGCAGAAAAATTTAGGATAAAATGAAAAATAACATTACTGCACTGTTTTGAAGTAGCTAGTTTATAGGTATGTATGGATTAAGCCAACTATGGGTGGTGAGCTGTTCTTTCCCCGAATATTTAAATAATTATTACTATTATATTTTACTTGGAAAATGTAAGAATCTGCTAGCATTATAATAAAAGAACAACTCAAATCGTTTGGTGTGCACATGCTGCGAATGTGAATTTTCTCACTTAACAGATACATTAAAGCAAAGGGTCAATCTTCTAAAAGGCTGCTGCTCCTTCCCCAAACCACTCCAAACTGAACAAATGGGAGAAAACTCACCTTTCCAATCTCACTCTTCAGCTTATACTGGTTCAACTGGATGCAGTCCTGTGAGGAGGAGGGGGGGGGAGAAAAAAGTGGGCATGTGAGGAACTAAATCATGAACATAAACACGACAGAGAGAATACTTTCATCTTCTAAAGCGAAGAGAAACAGGGCCGCCTTTGGTACAGGAGAAAAATGTTCCTGCTATGTGTGTGTGTGTTGAGTGATTTATTTCGGAGATGTAGGTAACGATGCAGTCTGTAGCTTCTGTTTACCGTCTGCAAATCCATTAGAGTGCTACTGCTTAAATGGCTGATTTGCAGTTCCATAGCAACCACTGCTACAGCACAGTCAGCCGGGGGCACGGCAGAGGAGAGCAGACCACAGCAGGACAGATGGGGGGGGGGGAGCATTTCACAGGGGTGTGCTGAGGGGGGTGCACACACACACAGAAGAGTCAATAAGCGGAAAGTGAGCAGTGATATAAGGGTGAACATGAGGGATGGACGATATGGTTTTTATTCTGCCGATACCAATAAGGTGATTGATCATTTGACATTTTTTGTATTTTAAATAGAAGTTCATAACCTGCAATTCATGCACACCCGAGAGTACGAAAGGCTAAGACGTAGTAAGATTTAATATTCCATAGCTCTGAGCTAACCAAATCTAAGTGACTTCACTTTTGTTAACAACGAAGAACGCTTCTGACTCTTCAAATGTCCATTTAGTTTTTCTAGCAAAGCACATAAAAAGCTTGTATTGCAAATATGGTGTATTCTTCTGAATCTGTGAAAAACATCCACACCGGCGACGGCGTGTTTGTCTCTCTAGTCAGCGTGCTGCGCTTGTTCTTCATCTCTGTGCTGATTGGTGCATCGCAAACCAACTTTAAAAAAGGTGCATACGGCCACCTGCTATCTACTACTACCTATCTAATGTTGGGAAGGTTACTTTAGAAATGTACAGTAATAGGTTACAGATTACTAGTTACTCTTTTAAAAATGTAATAATAAGTAATGCAATTTATTACATTACTTTAATGAAGTTAAAGGTTGTATAAACATAAACCAGGCAGTGTAAACCTCACAACAGTACTCAACACAGAATGAAGGTCATAGTCTATATATAATGTTCAGCTTTTTAATGAAAACAATATATTCGGATGTATCCCCTTTGTAATCACCAAACTGTTGATTAGAAACTGTGATTGGTTCTCAGTAACTGTCACTGGTAATAATTGCATTTCATTTTGTAATTCAGAAATGTAACTCCATTACATGGAACTAGTTACTCCGTAAGTCCGATGCGTCGGAGCGTGTAGATGTGTAGATGCTGCGCTTGTCAGGTCAATGAGAGCAAGTTGGCTTCGTATTATCGGCCCATAATTGAATTATCTGAAAAATACAAAATAATATAAAAATCCCATTACCGGCCCCGATATACATCGTGCATCTCTATTGAAAATTAAGAGGATGGAGCTCTTGACAAAATGGATTGAAAGCAGTTAGTAAGTGGCCTGAGGCCCGATACTGGGAGCTGTTTACAGGATCAGAGGAGGCGGGAGAACACAGACTTCAAATGGAAACACACCAACTGAGAGCACTGCTTGGTGCAGGGCAGGACTTCACTCGCCACTAGGCAAGGTATTTTAGAAAAGCCCGACATTGTATAGTGGGTTACATAATACTCTGGTTATGTAGCTCGTACGGAGCGTTGCTGTTGGTGCTGCGGGAGATGTGAGGATTGTTCATTGGAGGGTTATGCACTGTGAGCTATGATGGTGTGAAGTACTGTGGGCAGGGATCATGACAAAGGCTGAGAGATAGAATAGACGACGGGGCTTTGGAAGGTGAGGCAAGCAGGGAAACTTTTGGAAAAGGATAGCTTTGATTGGTTGAAAAAGAGATAAAGAGAATAAAAGGAAAATAGGGCGGCGAAGGATAAAAAGGGAAAGGCAAATGAGGAGAATCCAAAGAAAAGAGCAGTAGGGGGGATTGTCTGAGCGGACTTCCATTGGGTTCACAGTTTGCCAGCACATGCTCAGTGGGCGCTGCACTGCAGTTAATACTCTGTCAGGCCTGATGGATAAAGAGGGCCATGCAGAAAGCCTTAAATACATCTGCCACACATGCACGTGGATAAATGCTTCACTGGGCCACGATAAATCTTTAGAGGGCTCTTTCGGTCACACTGTCCCGTTAGAATATTGCTTTACATTAGCGACGCAGCCCCGCTGTCTTCCCTCAACACGCAACGCGGCCACCTCTCCTCTCCCTGACACCATGTCATTCATTGTGTCCGATCTGCACCAAACTCTCCACATCTCTCCGTCTATTACCAAACAACTGATCGATACCGTTGCATAACAGATACATCACTGCGGAGTTCAAAATCGATGGCCACAAATTTAATTCTTATGATTGATGAGCATGCCTGCCTCAGGATGTATGTGTAATAAAAAAAAGGGAACTCGTGTTTGATAGTATTTATATGTAAAATCATTTCCTCAAACCATCATTAGCAATGACTTTTGATAGAACGGTATTATGGCTGAGGCTAAAGGAGAGCATTGCAGAGAAGATGGTTTATTATGTGTTGGGTTCAGTACAAATGGAAGACAACTTATGGCACAAGGGAAGTGGATCAACTAAAAGAGGAAAGATGACTGCCTCTCTTCACTCTTAGATTTTCTTAAAGATGAAATATTAAAATGAGCAGACGCAAAGATTCAGTTCTGTCCTGTATCAACTACTGCTGTACTTGGCAGGATTCAAGATAAGCACATCATTTACTGCACCAATGTACTGTGACACTAACACTCATCTTTGCTCAAGGGGCTGCCAAAGTTACTAATTCTCAAATTGTTTCCGCTGCCGCTAATTTGAATATATAATTAGTCAGACGTAAGCTCCAACACTTCCACTTCACTGGTCTATCGTCATTGTTATGGTCATTTCTATTACACACGCGTCGGATGATATCAGTGGTTATCATTTGCTACGCCTACGAGTAGGACACGATTACATTATCATCTATTGACATGGTTCCTGCGGCCATAATAATTATGACGGGAGCAAAGGTGGAAGTCTGGCGACGTAGTAAACACCAATAAAGTCCACTACAGGTGGGTGGGAGTGGAGGATGGTCTAACAAACACAGGACTTTCACTCAGGAGGACCAGAGTTTGTGTCCCGTGTGAAGCCAAAAGTCAATGTCAGTTATTTTTTAGTGACGTAGCCTGTGTAGGCAAAGTGACGTAAACATACTTAATTGACATAGCGTTGCGTTGCAACCCTTTCATAATGTTGGAAATGCACCTTCTGGTGGGTGCAGTGTGCCACGTCTGAAGCATTACAGTCGTAGTTAAAACAACTGATAACGGCCATTTAATGGCCTGATAACATTCAAAACTGGTGTCTATTACCTAATCAGAAAATTAGGAAAAGTATTTCATTTTTAGTACATTTGGATTGAGCAAAATGACCTCTTTCATTTTTGCTAATTATCATTTGTTAATATTTCACATTGCAGGTGCTGTAGAGCCCCGTGATTAATGGTTGTGTAAATTAGCTCGACTTGATATCCTGTTTTGACATGAATCCGTGTGCTCCCAAGTAGGAAGGGAAACATTTAACCCGGTATTTTTGGTTGCTTTTCTCTGGATTCTCTTAATCCTAACTTTAACCCACAACACAGAAACATGAATGGGTTCATCCCACAAAAAAAGGGGAGAGAAAATCATACACATTATTATTTTATGTGTACAAAATAGAGTGAGCGAAAACAACAAATGTGATGAGAAAGTCAGCAGTGAGAACCCGGAGGAGAGTTTCCTGCAGCACACAGACAAAACTAAAGCAGTGAAAAGCTTCTGTGCTTTAGTTGAAGCATTATATAAGCGATACACACAGAGTATCCTGATATGGCTTCGTACTTGACTTCCAAACAAGTCAGGGAAGACATTCTTCTGTCTATAATGAGGGTGGGGAGAGAACAGAAACTGACACCAATTATGAAAACATGCATGTGCGAGTAATTCTTATACATATTGCCCATTGCGGTGACTGCTGTTATATTAAGTTAGAGTGAAGAAACTCAAAACGGAACTGTAACAAAATAACTGATGTTTATGCAAGCAAAAAATCTCTCTCTCTATCTCTTTCTCTCTCTGCTGTGAAATTGTACATTCAGTGAGAGCAGGGAAATACAAGCAACACGAGTCCTTTTCATGGTTCAGTGCGAGAAGCTGCAACTCCATTTTCAGATTGGAAAGGACACAATGACAGGTCTGCGAGTCTGTGGCAGCAGTCTGTTAAATTCAGGGGGGTTCCACAGCCTGGCAGATGTCATGAATATTTAATGCTCACTCGGAATTGGAAAAAGTCAGAGGAAAATGGAAATTCAGCAGTCCCCCGCAGCCGCAGCATACTTTAGTTTTTAAAGGGTTATCACAAAGCGATGCTTTCAGCCGCATGTTTCCTATGTTATTTAAATTGTGTTACTCATCATTATTGTTAAGCAATCTACAACTGTCTCCATAGGTAGTTTAATAGTTCAACATTTTGGCTTATTCCCCGTCTTTCTGAAAGTTAGAGGATCAACACCTCTCTCATGTCTTTACGCAAATATGAAGCTACCGCCAGCAGCCGGTTAGCTTAGCTTAGCACAAACGCTAGCCTGGTTCTGTCCAAAGGTGACAAAAAAATCCACTTATCAGAACCTCTTAAGCTCACTAGTTAACACATTATATCTGGTTTTGTTTATTCCAAATGTAAGAACAATGCTCTGCTGTTTTACAGGAGGTTGCGCGACTATTTGAGGGACTATTTCTTGGCCTTGGCGCAGCAACTCCGAGAGCGGCATCAATCTTCGCATTGGACTCTTGGCATGAAAGCAAATTTCACAGAATGTCATACAATTCCTTTAAGGTGCTACTTAACTGCCGAGTAACATACAACTAACCACAAACAATATTTTTGTGAGTCTTTGATACAATGTAGATAATTGCGTATACAATCATCAGTGACAGTAAGCACACAAGAAGGGTCAAGTAACTTTGATTATAGTTGTTCAAATGTATGCTGATGATACACCGCCAAAATGTATCCACATGTATCAGACATTTCATTTTATAGATTTATTTAAGGACAATGGCCATTCATCGACAGTGCTGTAAATGTGCCAGTGTTAGCCAGCCGGCTAATTTTCAACTGCAGCACTTTGGCGAGATGTTGAAACATACACTTTGATGGCTTAAGGCTGCATCCGGTGCAACTAGAGTTTTGATATGGCGTGTCTATCACTTGGAAAGTGATAGAGTAACTCTGGAAAGCAGGCGATGCAACAAGGGGTTTCAGAGGTCTACCAATGACAAACAATAAACGATAAACAATAATCGGAACTGCGACAGGCATGTGAAGTTTCCAGCCTAACAGCCAACAGGACAACGAGAGATTACCCTAACAACCCCCACCCCTCTCTTCTTTAATGGTGTATCCAGCAGCACAAGGCTGGTAAAATGCACGTCTGTGTAATGAAACAGTCAAAAGGTGCTCTTGTCAAAGCCAATATCAGAAGAAAATGCTCTCACAAGTTTAACCATCTGCTCACAGAGCATGGAGCATTATATAGACTGCACATCAGTGACAGAAGCTGGGATAATGATGCACTCACGAAAATCACCTAATACACAGAGGCATTAGTCCATGATGGGTGCTGATGGGTGCTAATGGGAGACCAGTGCGCTCACCTTCCCTCTCCCTGTCGTGTTATCCACTGGCCTTCTGCTCCACATTCTTTGGTGATAATGCAGAGATATTCAGCTACACGTAGCACATATCTAGTTATGACAACTCCTCTCATAAACACAACGGAGCTGCTTTCTCTTGGTTTGTGTTTCAGTCACCGTTATGGTACCACCTGTCACACACCCGACTGCAGAAATGACCGTCGGCAAATCAGAGAACTGCAGATGACGGCCAGTTTAGAGAGTATAGGTGTATTAGGTCAGCGTTTCTTAGACGGGGCTGACGAGTAGCCCCAGAGGAATCATGTCCATGATTATGTTTGTTCAGTGTGACCAGGAAGCCAGTTTCGATATTAAATGAGACAAAAATAAATAAATAAATAATTCAAGAAATGGAGTTGTGGTTAAAAACGAAGCAGCAATAAAGCTGAAGACACGAGAAGTGAAAACAGAGCCAACAAAATACTATAAGCATCAGGAAGAATATGTTTTAATGGGATTTACCTCAACGTGCTGCAACCCTCCCAGTGCACAGTGTTGGGGAGTAATTGAACTACATTTTGCAGTAGCTTGCTGGTAATAGAACTACATTTTACTTAATTTTTGCAGTGATTCAAGTAGTTAAATGACCTTTTTGCCATTGTGTGTGTAGTTAACTACTGAAACTACAAAACAACTTGGGGCAAATAAAAGACATTTTCTGCTCTGACAAGTTAAAAGATATTGTTTATATTGTGACCAGTGTTCAAATTGTTCACACTGTCTAAAAAAGGTGCAAGATGAAGACTGTTTTAGTTGTTAAGATTGTACAAGTCAGCCCTTTTATTTATAGACCAGTGCTCATGTTGGTCAACACAGTGAACTTAAATAATTGTTTGTGGGGTATTTTAGTCTTTTGGTTTATGTATGATGACCTACTTTTAGTCGCTTTAGTTACCAAACTACATTTCTCTCTAGGGCAGCTTTGCTGTAGTTCTTCTTCCAGTGTGAAGTAATTGGTAGCTACGCTGTCAAAGTAGCTTAACCAACACTGCAAACACATTTTGCTTTTTTTAGCAAAGAGTTGCATAAAGCCAGTGCACCTCCAACGACATCTCAGCACAAAACATCACTGTCGTCAGGTAAAAAATTGGTTTGCCCTGAATTTATTGATGGATTCTAAACTTTTGAAATGTAGCATTTAAGTCTTTTTTAGTGTCAAGGTTGTTGTTTAGTAAATCAGACACTGATGAGACACTTGATTTTTCTACACTTCACTTCCCCGAAGTCTCGTCTTTGGACAGTGTGTGCAGTATCTGCCTTGATATCTTCTATGTATCCAACGTAATGATGATGCTGCTACTACTGTAAATGGAAAAGCTGTAATTGTGTTTAATTTTGAAGGCCTTTTTGATGATTATTAATAATTAAGAATAAAAATCAATTCCTCACCTGGGCATCTGATATGGACACACGTTTAGACTCCACGGTGGGCCTGCGAGCCACACGAGGGGATATGTGCGTGTACCCTCCTCCTGAAGACATGTAGGTGCCTCTCTCCTGCAGCGACAACTTCCTCCCAGTCAGGTGAGGTCGCAGTGCGTGGCTCCTCTTGGCCTGAGCCCCGTCCTGCTGAGCACCGCCATTCCTCACGCCATTGGTAGCGGAGTCGTCGGAGTCTTTGATCGTCATGGCAGCCATGACGTCTGTGAGACTGCTGCTCTGTTTGTCAGAGTCGGGGTCCAGCCTCCCACGGCCAGGGTCACTGCTCATAGCCATGGCGGGCAGGCGGGGGTGTGGGAGTGGTGCAGGAGCAGGTGGCGGAGAGAGTAGTGGGGAGCACCAGCATCAACGTGACCTGGGCCAGCCTCCGGTCGCAACGTTCAGCGTCCCACCAGAGCTGGAGAGACAGAAAGAGAGGCTGTGAGAGAGTTGATCTACAATATATCCACATTTGGAGAAAGAAACAACATTTATCTTCCCGATTTTAAATGCGTGTTAAATAAACTGGACTGGATTGACAGGTGTAGCACTGTTTACTTTCTCACAAAATGACAAGAATAGAGCCATGCTGGTAGAATAGATTTGCTTTGAGCAAAATGCTCACGTCAGCATTTGCTGACATGCTCACAAGGACAATGTTAACATGCGAATGTCCAGCAGGTATAACAGGCAAGGGCGGCGAAGGGGCTCAATTTGTTTAAGCTCAATAACATCTGCCTTAGCTGGCTCATATTATCCACATTACAAGCAGTGTCTAGAGTCTAAAAGCTGCTCATCATCCACAAAATATTTTCCCTTCATATCCATTTATATGGTAAACCTTTCGTTACGATCGCATATGTTTGGCTGGCCCCATCTTGCAGTGAGAGCACCTGTGAGACTGAAGTTTAATCAACCAAAATGCAATCCCTCTCTGTGTGGGTGGTCTGGTGGGTCAAGTTACTTACAGTAGACATGCGCTCATAAATTTAAATAAATGTCCCCCTGATGAAACCCAACCCAAATGCTGCAGCGCTAATTATGCTTTATGCCTTTGCCCATGGCTCCCTGCATTGCTCATGAAATGCTTGCGGGTGGACTGACACATGAATAAATGCACACATGAAAAAACAGCTGAGGGTATTGTGTGAACACCGTACGTGCGTATATACCCAGACATTTAAGCAGGATTTGTTTATTGTGCTTTTTCTCTTTCATCTCTAATGAAAATCAAGTCAGTGCTAGATTGCCACAGACAGGGAATATCAAAGCTCTCTCGTACATCTGTTGCCGGTTTTGTTCTGCAGATGGAAGAACACAGATATGCAAAGTGAGCCTATGCCCAGCCATCCAAGGAAAAGAGGTGGTCAGTAAATGGGCCATGTTATGCTATTCCTGAAGTGTGTCAGGATATTCAAAAATACCACGGTGTTCCACTTTGTCCAGGTGGGTCACACTCTTTCATCCATTTGCACAGCCATGGCTCAATACCAACTGCAGTGTATCACAGTGTGTGCCATGCCAGCACGGCTCAAAGTCTGTCTGTTGGTCGCATGGTTCACCACTTTGGTCCGGACCGAAATATCTTAGCAAGTATTAGATGGATTGTGTCGTGGAATTCAGCCGATACAAACTAAAATAAGAGATGGTGAGATATTACACTGAAATAAAGATTCTTGCAAGAAGGAACAACCATACAGAGTCGAGCAGTCTGCAGCGAAGCACCAAATCTCTTTGCTAGTACAAGCATCAGATAAGGTGGGGTGGTACAAAGAGAAGGAAGAAAGGTGACACAGGGAAAATACATCTGTGGTGTATTTGCTGCTGTTGATTAATAAACTCAGCCAGCAGCTGCCTAAAACTCAAGGCTGGGACACTGATATGAGAAAGGAACAAAGAGATACCAAGAGTCCTTTGATACATTGAAAACTAATGGTGCAAAGCAAGAACCACAAGATCCGAAGCAAGGTCAGTAGCATCATCTTAGATACCATTAATTAAAACAATCTAGACTAGTTCAAATGGAAAAGGAGAAGCAATGCGACAGCAAAGGTCACACTTCAAAGTTCACGATGAGTGCAATTACATTTTCCATTACAATTGCAATCAAACTTTTTTACAGACGTTAACGTTCAATCTCGAAGAGCTCCATTTCGTTCTCTTGGACAGTAGCTATGGCGATAAGCAGTAATTGCAGGTGTCTTTTTGGATCTTATTTTTACTTGTTTTTGATTTTTCATCGTCTGCAGTAATCATTCTTTAGTTTCTTCAGCCACAGTAACGCTAGTGCAACGCTACTAAAAACTGGAAAAAGCAGAACGCCACTACATACACAAGCGAGTTGAAGAGCGAGTCTGTCGCCTTCGCTCCGCCTACCCTCTGCAAGGTGATGGAAAATGTTGACCAACTGTGCACCGCTAGTGACTTCCCCCGGGGACGTTGCCACCGACACCCAGTTTGTTATACTACAAATGCAAGGGCATTCATCAGTGGGCCTTTGGTTAAATTCCCAGTGTGTTTCCACATTCAGCGGCATAAAGTGACTTAACAGAATCAAATCAAAAATCTTCAAGATTACGTAAAGTTCTCCCAGGGGATGAATCCTTACGAGCACTCCACTGACCGTTCTTCTAGCGCCATCACGAGGTTCACATTTGTGGTTTTAAGTGAAATGTCTCAACAACTATTGGAGGGATTGCCATGACATTTTGTACAGGCATTCATGGTCCCCTCAGGTACATGATCCCTTAGCGACCCCTTAACTTTTCATCGTATGCCATTAACCATGGGGTACCTGCAAAACTAATGCCATTCCCATCGACCTAGGCTGCACTTTGTGTTTTGTGCTAGTTAGCAAATGTTAGCATTCTAACAAGCTGGTGAACATGGAAAACATAACACCTGCTGAACATCAGCATGTTAGCATTTGCATTACTTAACACAAAGTCCAGCTGAAGCTGGTGGGAATGTCATTAGTTTTGCAGGTATTTGGTTAAAAAAAACAAAACAAAAAAAAAAAAAACATAGTATTGGACAAATAAAAACCTGATGATGGTGCTAAATGCTAATAAAGGGATCACTAAAGTTTTTACAATTCATCCTGAGGGGGAAAACGAATAGTACAAGTAGTAGTAGTACAATTTTTGGATACAAGTTTGCATTGGGCTGGCACCAATATTAACACTCAAAAGTCATCAGATATTAAAAAAAAATGTCATAAAGAACTCTGTACAAAAACTGAACTTCAGAGAGTAGGGTGATTTGCAGGCTTTAAAAATGGAGCACGCACATCGCCTGTGATATGACTGTTAACACTAAGATAATGATAAAATGGCAAGTTTCATCTATAACTGTTCCATTTCAAAAATAACCATGAATTCACGATTCATACAAGTATAATGGCTTGTCATGAATGTCATACATTGAGGCTTGTGTGTCAGGA
>CALSCE010000030.1:6703109-6732154 GCA_943593645.1 Bovichtus variegatus
GAGCAGCAGTGGTCTGGTTATTCATTTCAGTATTTATTTGTTTACAGAAGCAGGTAACCACACTTTTTATTTATTTATTTATTTTTATTTTTTTAAATAAATGGAGGCCAATTTTTTATTAAATTCAATATTTTTCACTCAAATGTTTGAGATGAAATTAAACCCTCTTGCCCTCTCTGTTACCATTTAATATCTTTCTATAAAAGCATCAACATTATTTGAAGTTGTTGCACATTTGATTTCATTTCAATCTTTCTACCCATCACCAGGAAATTCACACACCTAGATCACTCATATCATTTTCCAGTTTTAACATATTAAAGGCAGAATACCATCTACCAGAAACGCTCCAATACTCATCCTTTGAAGCTTTAGTTATAATTGTGTCCTCATTTTTGCCACTACGCGTTTCAAATGAATTACTTTGGAGTGGTAGAGTAAAATCTAATTGCTTGATGTCATATCTGCATGAACGAACGGCCTTCAAAGAAGAAACACAGCCAGATAATTCAGATATTTTACAGACAAATTTGAACAAATTAAGCAACTACCCAACTGTATTACCGCTAAAATCATTTTTATTACTTTACTTAATGTGTGGGTGATTTTATCAGAACACAGACCCTAGTTATCCGATGGCCAGTGGGAAAAATAAAAAAAGAGCACCATCTGCGAGCAGTGGGTCAGTATGTAGGGTTGACCATATGGCACTGCATTGGGTTCTCATGAAGCAATGAAATATAAATAAATAAAGCTTATGTGGAACTTCTCAGTATTCTCAGCATATTAATTAACAAGATTGATGCTTTCTCTCAAAAAAATAGTGCTGCAGCAGCAAATATCAATATTTCGAGCTCATGATTGTGCAGCCTCTTTCTTTAAATTGGTAAACAAACTGGTGGAAAGGAAAATGGACTGATTAAAACAGAGTGAACCTTGAAAACTATATCTGAATATGAAGCGTTTTCATATTTCAACTAGTTTCGGTGGAGAAGCTTCAGCAGAGCCAATTACAGTAAGAGGAGAGAGTGGGCTGTAGAGTGTGAACAAATGATTCCATTTGGCTCCATTAGTGAACCACTTTCACCCTTAACCTGGCTTTTATTTGTCTCCGTCATCGTGTTGTTGTGAGCGTGCAGCAAACAGAGACATCCATTGCCAAAATCAAAATGAAATCCTTTATTTGCTGGCAAGTAAGGCAGAGAAACCTGGAACCTAATGCACCCGAAGAAAATTGTTCATCAACTTGTTGTTCATTTATATTGCTCCTGCGTATTTTCTTTACCTCCTCAGGGGTCCTTGAAAAAACACACAAAGCAGGCACAGCAGCAGTACACTGTCCTGTATATTCAGAGCTGAAAGCCTCCTAGTTTAGCCAATAGAAGCATCTGACCTTGCAGATCTGCAGTGATTTATGTTCAGAAAAATATAGTGCTTATCTATATAACTGCAGTATAGAGAACTGTTGAGAGCAGAGTGCATGGCTTTATGTGGAAAGCATACGTTTGGCGCTCCACTCCCTTTGGCGGGAGGCAGCAGTACATTTCTTCTCATCCCAAATCATCGTCAGCTTTGAAATTGAATAGTTTAAGTGAGGTGCATTTCGTTGCTCACAAGGATCAAAAGGCAATCAAGTTGATTGTTCACTGATTACGGCGACGTGATTCGAAGACAATCAGTTTTGCTACATTTCTTTGCTGTTGAATAACACATAAAAAACTAATTGAAAGGTGTAATGTATGTAATTTTGTCAGGTTTCCTATGATGTTCTGTGTGAGATCAGAGGCATATGATGATATTGACAAACTGTGAACTCCTGAAGTGGAACAGACAAGGGGCATCCTGCAGGTCTGAAAAGTAGAGCGAACGCAGAAGTGCCTGAAACCTTCATTCTAATATCCAGCAGGGGGCGACTCCTCAGGCTGCAAAAAAAGAAGTTCAATTGTATAGACGTCTACGGGAAAATGACCCTACTCTTTCAGTAAATATTTTCCTAATGAGTTTATGGTATTAATCGCTAGTTTCAATACAGCATGATGTTTATTTTGTAAATTACCGTCAAATTTTGATTAAAATTGACGATAAAGCAGGTTATGATTTAGGACGTGGCCACCTTGTGATCGTAAGAACAAATGTCAGGAATAATAATGTGTCTAAAGGGCACTGTTATCAAATTGACTTCATTTGCATTATGAAATCTACTTAATGGACCATTTAAGCAAATTAGCAGGGCCGACGGGTAATGTAGAAGGCTAAGCCTTCCCTAAATTATTAGTCTCTATGTTATTGTGCAGTACATATAGACTATGGAATTTACCGATGATACAATATCTCATATGCAGGCTTCTCCTACTGGTAGCGATAGATGATTGTTGTATCCAGCAACTCCACATTGCAACCTGTAACAACATAAGGCTGCTTGTTTCATAATCAAAGAATGCATTTATTATTAAGAGCAACCATGAGAACGTAGAACTACCAGAACTTTGTCAACCAAAATGAGCAGCGGGAGGCTCGTACAGACAGCTGTTGCAGCATGTCGTGTGGGGCATACGCACAAGTTCATGGTTCAGAAAACAACTCGTCACTATCTGAACGAGCTGCATTAATATTGTAAGTTAACGTTGCACACTGAAAGTATGCTACTTCTGAAGTTCCGTCATGTGCCGTGTGCCTCGGGCTACAGCTGGCAGGCAGCTGAGCTAGCAGGACTTTTGTACGTTTGCACAGTAACGTAACGTGGCTCTGCATTACCGTGCAGTCCGTTCTTGCTCACAGCTACAGT
The DNA here is from genome assembly GCA_943593645.1 of Bovichtus variegatus. NCBI lineage: Eukaryota > Metazoa > Chordata > Actinopteri > Perciformes > Bovichtidae > Bovichtus > Bovichtus variegatus. The sequence continues at coordinate 6,705,895 of CALSCE010000030.1, forward strand.
ATTTTGCAAATCCTCAGATACTTTCTGTATGTATCGGTTTGAAATCAAGAAATAATAAAATCTCAGCTAATACAATTACTTATATATATATATATATACACACACACTTATTTTACTGCAGGGTTTTACAGCCAAAAGGCACCATTATCACTGGCTATTATTCTTTTTTTAAATTACAAGCTACATATCAGCCTAAACCAAGATATAAGTATTTCTTTTTAATATTAAATCAGTGCTCTAAACATTCTTTTTTCATTCCTGCTGCTCCACTCTCCCTGGGCCCACAGGTGGGTCAGGCCCTCTCTCACGTCGCCTTTCCCTGTCACATCACATCTAACTCAAACAAAGGCTAGGTCACATTAACTGCAGAGGAAAAAGAATGCAGGAGTAGGGTGGGTGGGAAGCCACGCAGGAACCGGCTGTTCCTGATGGAGGGTAGAGAAAGCCGAGGGAACAGCTTGGATTTGCATGGCTTTTGTGCACACCTGCCCATTCAAAACAACGACACACACTCGACTTTGTTATTTGAAAAAAGGATTAAGGGAGACATTTCACCCACACACACGCGCACACAGTAGAGTAACGATTCCCCATCTTCCTCCTGTTGCTGTAGCAAACAGCGATTAAGCCTCATCATCTTTGACTGAGTGAGCCCCATTTATACCGAGTGTTCAGCATCTTAAGGGCTTCTGGAAATAGTGAGAGGGAATTGTAATCAGTTATCAACTGTGATCAAGGTAAACTATGAAATGCTGATGAGTACATTTATAATGTCAAAGAAGAAACTTATTCCTGGGAGGCAACAACAAATGGAGAGCGACACGTCAGTATCTAGTCAGTGCTACTCGCTGCATCACGCCAGCAGCTGCAGAGTGCAGACTCCAGCCCTCAGAGCACAACAGGGATCCGCTCACTGATAACAACACGTCATCCTGAAAGTGCCCCATGACACGTAGAATTAACTTAGTCTTTCAACAAAGTGAAAAGTAAATCCACCGGGGTGAGTTTCATCTCACTTGCTTTTTCAGAACTAGTTAGCAACAGATTGGAAATAAGTCAATTATTTAAATAGTGTTGCTGTGCAAAAATGAACGTTTTAATGAAAAAATAAGCCTTGAATTGTGTGTGTGTGCAAGTCCTCCAAGAAAAACAAGAGCATGAGTTGTTTGATTACGTTCAGGACCTCCAGCGGCCGTAGCAACAGGACCCCTGCCCATCTTGAGCAAAGGAGGAAACAGTGTGAGGTTATTACAGAGCTACCACAAAACATGGGACTTTGACACAGAGACCGCCATGTTGAGAGTCCATGTTGGTTTCTTTTAGCCTGACTCACCAGATGTAGACTGCGGCTATAGGCCATGCCATTCGCCGCATACGTCGCGTGGCAATCTCCTCCATATGCGCTATCTATTTTGCAAGGACACCGTCGCTGCATCCTGTGCGAGCACCGCCCAACATGATTGTGATTGGTTTAAAGAAAGACGTTTTTCTCCTATAGTAGAATGATAAAGGCCGCAGCCAGATCCTTCTCCAGCAATGACACAGCGCTGTGGAGAAAGAGCTGGCTATGCGAAACAAGTTTCTTTTACCTTGACCACGGTTGTCCCCGGCGGTTACAAAGACCCGGTTTACACTTGGCTTTGAAATTGGTCTGAATTGACCGGAACACAAGTGTACAGCACTAAATACAAGCCAAACGACAAACTAGACGCGTTGTGATCTGATCACACAAACCGTTTGCCGAGGTGGTCTGGGACGCATTTGACCACATCTTTCTTGTAGTGTAAATGTGTTCCTAACAAGGACATAACAGGAAAATATGTCATCAAAGCTGAAGTCCACTGATGGTCCCCGGGGACCTCCGTGCAACCGATACTGCCGCCTTTGCAAGGCGTCCGGGGCGCACAGAGCTCCAGAGAGCAGGCGGGATGAGAGCAAGCGGCTGGCTGTCAGATCTGTGCAGAACACCGGGACGAAAACACAGATCGCCGACAGTATGATAATAACATCCAAAACACAAGATTCACACTTGCTGGTTTCTGTGACATAAGAAAAACTTTAAAAATACAGAAACGGAACGGCTAAAATACACAGGGCTACCTATAGTTCAGACGTCGTGGACAAAGCCGGTGACTGAGCACTTGGTTCCACCTATGCAGAGGACTTCAGTTGTGTCTGCAACCCCTACTTGTGGCCCAGGACTCATTTGCGTACACACTGCTAAAAGAATGTGGCCATTTGCGGCCCAGACCACTGCCGAATGTGGTCTGACCGATCAGATCTCAATGTGTCCTCAATGAGTCTTTGGTGCATTCACATTTGTACTTAGAGCCGTTTCCTGTTGATCGGATCACCCGAGACACATCAATAGTCAAAGTTGTATTCTTAACTTGACCACAACCAAAATGTCTCCCGAATCTTAACCAGGTAGATATTTTTACCTAAACTGCGATCTTTCCCTGAACCTAACCAAGTTATATATTATTACATTTGTAGTTACTTTAATGATATTAAATTCCAGGACTTTATAGCTATGTCTTGAGTGGAAAAAAAGTCAGCATACAAAGAACACAATGGGCATGAGATCACTGGTCCAGTTTAAGTGCTACAGCAAATACTCAAAGCAAATACAGCCCAGGTCCTGGTGCAAACAGAGACTCCAGTCTTCATATTGCTGATGATAAACAATTAAAACTGACAGCACAGAAAGTTAATCTCCGTCAACAAAACCACCTCCACAAAATCTAGCTTTTAAACACACAGAAACAAAACACCGTAATTACAGTCCTTTCCAGTAGAAAACACTTTCCTGTGTGTTCACCTGTCACAGACTAATCCCTGGAACTCTTTAATTCAATCCACAGGATTAACAGGCCACTGTACAAAACACAACTCGCTGTATCCGTAAACCTGTTAAACCCATTCTTGTATAGCCAATCAATGTGATATGTTTGCGAAAACAAGTTCCCCGGGCTAGGCTCTGGACACAGGGTCCACGGGCTGCGATCAATTTGACTGGACAGAAATACACTCTGGGACAGTCCAAACCAAATCCAGGGCCACCCTCTCTGAGGATGGCTGCCTCTGGCAATAATAAACCCCGGATTACAGAGGATATAGGATATAGTAGTGCAAACTGGCAACTTGGATGAGCCAATTATTTCTCCTCTACTCACACATGAACAATGAGTCTGCAGCTTCCAGCCTGGCAGACGTTCCTAGAAGGGTCCCTCTAACAAGGACAGACCGGCCCATGTGCGCCACCCCCCTCCAGACAACAGACACATGAAAACAGATCTACAGATTTGTGGTGGAGAGGACTCTATATTTTCAGGTGGGGCGAGCCCAATTGTGGTGGCTCCACCCTCTGTCCTTTTGGCACAGCTCAGACTGTCCAATAGCTGGACCTGCTACTAGTTAATCCTCTATTTTTAGAAGGAGTTAGCAGCACTGGGCTGAATGAGAAAGTGATAGCATTAGAGGCTGAAAGTGTTAATATAGAAGAGAAACACAGTGCAGCCCATCTTCCCTTGACTCTCAAAATGCCCCTTCAAAGCTTTCAATATCACAACGCAAGAAATCTGTGATGATGTGAACCTGCAGAGGATTAGTCTGTTGCTGCTGAAAATGAGAAGCCATCTATCTTTTCCGTTGGGAATGATACTCAGTGCCCTCTAAATCCCTCAGAGAGGCAGAATATCCCAGTGATCTCTATCCCATATCATGGCGGTAAAAAAACCTGCTGCAGCTTACTCTCGTCATCCAGCCAACTAATTCAGCTCTGGTGAGCTGTAGCCAGATAACAGGTCCAGCTTTCATTCTTCATTGCAGACTCAATGAGAATGCATACTCTGTGTGCAAGAGCTGAACTTAATTCATAAGCACACATGGTACATTTTTTTCAATCTGGAGCTTGAAAGGAGATCCACATACAGTAGTTCTGTGAGACTGTACTTCGAGACAGCGGTGCTTAACGCTAAATGCTCATCAGCATGCCAACATGCTCGCAATGACAATGTTGACATGCTAAAGTTAAGCAGGCATAATGTTTACCATGCTCACCATCTTAGTTTAGCGTGTTAGCATGGTAACATTCGTTAACAAGCTAGAAACACTAAGGCTGATGGGAATGTCATTAGCAGAGTTGACAACTCTCACACTTTTGGTGCGAGACAACTGCTTTCAGGCTCCGTCTCACGCTGTCATGCCACCCAAACAAATCGGAGCGATGGGCGTATGTTGTCAGACAAATGGGCCTTCGGGCCAATGGGACATTTTTCAAACTATTGAGGTTTCTGAACAACAGGCCTGCGGAACAATGGCAGGACACCGCTATTTTTTACCCAATAATGGCGCTATATTAAAAGGTCAAGGGATCACCAGAGTTATTGTAATTCATCCAGAGGGGGGACATAAATGTGTGTGCCAAATGGCAATCCATCAAATGGTCAAGATATAGTCAAGATGTTTCACTTAAAAGCCAAAAATGTCAACATCATGGTGGCACTACAGGAAAGGTCAGAGGATAAACAATTCATCCAATGGAGAACAAAAAGTGTCTGTGCCAAATGTCATGGTAAACCATCCAATAGTTGTTGAGATACTTAAGTGAAAACCACAAATGTCACCAAAGTCATTAGGGTATATCCTCTGGGTACCATGAATGTCTGTGCAGAATGCCATGGCAATCCATCAAATAGTTGTTCAAATCTTTCAGTCTGGACTAAAGTGGTGTATTTACAGACAGATCGATCCAGAGATCTGCGCCGCTAGCATGGCTACAAGCACAAACCAAAACATTTCGACAGCAATCGAAGTATTCCAAAACTGTTTAAAAGTGAATACTAATCTGAATCTAATACAGATCCAGACTAATTCAGACACAACTTCCACTGGTGGTGCAGGCTCCCCTTGTTGTGCTTTATAGATTATACGGTCACCAATATTTTCCAGTAAACTCAAAATTATACATAAAGTGTCTCCAGTATTTATGGTCCGACATGTGTTGTTTGTGTTATACCTTTGCTTACCCACACACACTGTCAGGATGATCTACAGTGACACACTAAGTGAACCCAGACGTCCTTCTCACACAGCACAAAGCCACCGGTGTTTTAACCTCAGAGTGTTTGTGTGTGTGTGTGTGTGTGTGTGTGTGTGTGTGTGTGTGTGTGGTCTAACGATTGTGACCTGACAGTGTTGTGCAGGTGCAGAATATAGTATCGGTGTCAAAAAAACAGCAACATGACTAACAAAATGATGTTCTTACCCTCTGATGTGGAAGATTATCCAACGAATATTAGTCACATAATTACGCTTGCTGTGTCACCGGCCACATATTTTTAAGTGAGCAAAAACTGCAGTCAGTAGTGATCGGACTCATTTCCTCTGTGACTTAGTTTGACCCCTAGATGTTCGTTACATGCAAGCGTCACTATTTTCTGTGCCGGCTGAAGTGTGAGCTCTTTCCTGAACTATATTTCAGAGAATCATCACTGCAAAAGAGGATAAACAGCACTTCCCCCAGGCTTATCTGTTCACAGATGGAGCAAATGTTTAGCCCAGCAGCCCTTTGGTGACTCATCCTAAAAAATGCAACTCCCTAAGGACAGAGAGGTTCAATATTTACATAATTAAAGATAATTTGATTAAATATCCTCATCTACATACCTTATGAGTTGCGACAAATAATACATATTTTTAAATGTTTACACGTCAAAGTCAAATCAAAGACCAAGGTCATGATAATTATCTCATCTTAGTTCTTGAGCTGCAACAATTAGCCGTTTAATCGGTTAGTTGAGTCAGAAAAATTATCTACAACTTTAGATAATCCATTTCTTTCACATAGTACAACATCGGTAACTTCAGTAATTAATGATTTGTTTTCAACTAAAATGCCTTTTTCAGCATCTCAAATATGAAGATTTTCTGCTTTTCTCGGTTTTATATAATTGTAAACTGAATATCTTTGTTTTTTTATTCTGTAGAACAAGACATTTGGAGATATCCTCTGTAATTTAGAGAATTTAGGATGTTTTTGACAGTTTTCTAATATTTGATAGACTAACATTTTATCAATTCCCCCACTGTGGGACTAATGGAATGAAAATAATCCAAAAATGATTCTAGAAGGAAAATAATCTTTCATTGAAGCCCTATGAATTTTTGAGCTCTTACACAGACTGCAAAGACAAAAAACATAAATCAGTGGAGATGATTTTTTTTAAATTCATTTTTATTACCGTCGCCAAGGAGGTTATGTTTTTGAGTCGGTTTGTTGGTTAGTTTGTTGGTTTGTTTGTCAAGAGGATTAGAGTAAAACCACTGGCCCCATTTTCATTAAAAACGTGTAACTCGGTGGAGCATGGGCCAAGGAAGAACCCATTCAATATTGGAATGGATCTAAATAACGAGGCGGATACACGCATTCTTATTCACCTATAGAAATGGATTAATGGAAGTTTTTTTTTTTGGGATCTCACTAGCTATAGTTTTTATGACACCATGAAATCATGTTACAATAACAAATAGTGACACTGAGACTGTAGTGACCCAAGCCAGCATGATGTCGGAGCATTCTTCTTTTTTTACTGAACTATTATTTTGTCCTCTCCAGACTACCAAAGGGGGACATAAAGCAACTACAATCAAGCAACCTTGGACTTGGAGTTGATGGTAGTACACAACACCCAATTGCTCCATTTCACAAGATGGATTTTTCTTTTACTGACAGCAATTGCTGACTAATGTTCGCAGCTTTTTACTTTGTCCTCGTCTCATGTGCCAATTATGTTTTTGGGAGACGGATTCTTCTCGAGAAATAGAACAATTTCAGCCCCGAGCCCCTTTCTCCCCTCATCAATAATTTTAGCGACAGCATTGAAGAGTCTTTCATTCTCCAGCCTGGTGCAAGCTACAAAGAGAAATTTAGATGCAGGAGCCAGGAGAGGTGAGGAGTTGGTCGATTCTCCAGAACTGGCTTGGATATGAGGAATGGTTTGCTTACTAAAATAGGTTGCTTTCTCAAAAAGGAGAGTGCTGGTGTCAGCTGGCCCAGGGTCAGATTCTGCTTCTCACTCCTCCAGGATTTTGCAAGAGAAAGACTACCAGCTTTGCTCTTTCATGCAATTCCATCATCCACAGAGAGATAGTTACACCGGCCTATTTCAAGGAGACCCGAGCAGAAATAGTTTATAGAGACACTGAAGAGGCGAGTACTGTCAGCAGAGATCTGAGCGGAGGTTTAAGCTCCTTCTCTTTAGCTGGCAGAACTAACTGAAATCACAAACCTGTCTTTGGAGCTTCCAGAGCCGATACCTCCCCCAGCACCAATCATTTATAAAAGTAGAAAAAGGAAAAAGCTTCTTTTTTTTTTTTTATATATATGGCTTAGTTACTTTTATGTTGTCACGGCACAGAAAGTACTGGAGAAACAGATATAAAATAAAACAAACACTAAGCCTTGCCAGATACTTACAGGCCACAACGTATATCGAGTTCCATCCAAGGATGTGGGCCTGGGCCGGGTGGTGCCAGCTCGGCCCAGCATTCTCTTACACGTCACCAACCATGCACGGATTGTTCACAGTTCGCCATTGGTTATAGTTCATTTAGAACAGAAACTGACACAGAAACTGACACAGAAACAGACAGAAACTAAACCCAAATACTTCAGGGATGAGCTACAATTCACAGTCCATCACGGTCTCAACCAGGCCTGAAACTAACAATCAATAAATCTGCCAATTAATTACTAGATTAATCAATTCATCGTTTAGTTTATAAAATGTCAGAAAATAAGTTAAAAAATGTCCATCAAAGTTTCTCAAAGTCCAAGGAGGTGTTTTTGAATATCTTTTTTTGTCGCTCCAAAAACTAAAGATATTCACTTCAAGGCAGGAAATATCCACACCTGAGAGGAAAACAGCATTTTCTGCCATTTTGCATGAAAAATGTGTTTAACAATTATGCAATTATCCAAAATAGTTGGCAATTATTTTTCTATCAATGGACTAATCAGTTAGTCGACTAATCGTTGCAGTTCTCAGCAAAATAGTTATTTACTACAATAGCATCCCAATTGCCAAAGGTTGAATCGACGATTTTGCATTTTTTGGGATTTTACAGTTTAAGGGCCAAATATACAAACAATATGCACACATAGAAATCATGCATACACCATTTCCCTCACATAAAACGATACAATTTTCCCCATACTATTTTGGGTTAGCATGTACGCAACATACAGATGAGGCTGATGGGAATGTCACAAGTTTTGCGCAAATATTTGACATTGAGATTTTGACCTGATGATGGCGCTAAATGAAAAGTTAAGGGATCACCAAAGTTATTTCAATTCATCCTGAGGGGACCGTGAATTTCTGAACAAAATTTCATGGAGACTTGTCTGACATTTGTCGAGAGATTTCACTCAAAACCATAAATGTGAACCAGCTGTTGGTTCTAGAAAATATCTCCAAAGTCATTAGGATTCATCTTCTGGGGACAATGAATGTTGTTAATCAATTTCAGTCTTGACCAAAGTGAAGGACCGACACATCGTTATCCCTACACCCGTGCTGCTACCATGACTTAAAATGACTTGAAACCATGAACAAACAAAATCGCAAAATTACAGAATTTAAATACATACTACAATTGCAATACAAAAGAGCCGGCACATACAAATTAATATACTGTCAATAGAAAGATCAATATCTTTCTGTACATTGTTCTATATCATTTCCTCCTGGAGGGGATGACATAGGGTAACCTGGACATGGAGGTCGGACTTTGGCTGTCTCGACAGTACATCCAGGAGTCCACTGCGACAAGTGGCAACAGAAAAGCTTTGTGTCGAGGTCTGTGGAGAAGTTTCGGACAGCACCCGGACAAGCCTCTCTAAAGGACAGACACAAACTCAACCAGGCATCAATTATTTCAGTTAGCTCCTCGGCCATATGGGAATAACAGCGGGGCTCTGGGTGCATACAGAAGAATGACATCTTGACTCTACCAGGGCATTAGGATAAGACGGTTATTTAGAATTCACTTGATTGGAACTGTACACACTTTGTCAAACTGAGCTACTTAAATTATTGGGCCTCATGCAGGAAGCGATGTAACAACACATTTCCACTTATTTTTGTTCATATCCGCGATTTGTTCTTTTTTTTGTCAGTACCCATTGATTTCTCGGTTTCGTCAAGGTTTTTCTAATTGTCGCTCTTCTCTTAGGTAACAGAACACTTTACAAGGAGTCGAAAGCACTCTTACCAAGATATAAAAAAAAACTAAATATCTAGTTTTCACAGTCCACAAATTATTTGTTATACATTTGAAGAACATACAACTGCATGAATATCATATAATCGTATTTATACTGTTATGTTTGAGTAATTGTACTGATTGGATTATTAAATGTGTGGGTCCATTTGGACTATTGGTCCATTGATCCCAATGAAGCCTACAAAAACCTTTGGAGGATGATATTGCGTGCGCTCAGCTTCTGAATAGCTTAGATACTGCTCTTTTTGATTTGCATGCAACGCCAGTGCTGACACTACGTGAAAAATCACACATTTACTTTGTTTAAGTTTATTTACTGCTACCTCAATTTCATTACTGCTGAAGTTGCGGACCTGTTTTTGGTGGCATCTCTCCAAAAGGATTTGCACACAGCACAGCACTTACCCTCATATAGTGTTCACGGGGTGATACCGATGCTAACAATAAACGATGGACCACACACCTCCGATTTATGATTATTACATTACATTACAGGTCATTTATCAGACGCTCTTATCCAGAGCGACTTATAGTGAACTAACTACAGGGACAGTCCTCTGGAGCACCTCAGGGTTAAGTGTCTTGCTCAGGAGCTCAATGGTGGCAGCCTGGTGTTGAACTCACAACCTTCCAGTGATCTATTTGGAAGCCCAACCACTAGACCACTACACAACCACCATGTTCAAGTGGGATTCATTATTTAGCACACCTGGGTGAGAAGCTGGAGCTGAAGTTGATTTGTCTTATTTTTTTCTCTCGACAAAAACTTCATTGAAAATATAAGAGAAATGCAAACAAATGTTGCTGCATGAGGCCTATTGCTTATAGAAAGTCACAGTAGCAACCTCAACCCTTCAGGTTGGTCAAAGAACTCAATCAAGCATCAGGAGTGGATACGTTATTTGACTTTGTCTCCTTCATTACTGAATAATTTGGTTTGACTTCAATCTTCTTAGAACTGATGTTCTGATAAAAAAAAAAATTAACTAGTGTATGTTCCCAGTGGGTCTCTCATTCATGCTGATGTATCTCACACACAGGCTAATGAGAACGGTGGAGAAGTGCTTGGATGAGGTTAACTAAAAGATCTGAGAACCCCCAGAGTCCTTACTGGTCGTGCTCTGAATAATGAAGGCTAATATGCAGATGAGGTTGAGTGCCTGGCAAAGTACCAACTAATACGAACCTGGATATGCTCTGCAAACAGTGTCAGTCACAAACATTTATAACAGACACGCCTCACTTCATAATTATGTTTCTTTTAATATTAGCTGACATTTTAAATCATATTTGGAACAGGATGCAAAAATGAAAGTGTGAAGGGTAACATTCAATTACAGCAGGCTGACTATTTTCCAGTGATACATTCTATTCACAACAAGTTTCTCAATATATTCTAACACAACTACTGTATGAGTCGACAACCATGCCAGTGCGTTCACAACGGACACGGAGAGGTACTCGCACGAGTTTGACCGCAGCTTCTGGGTAGACACCAACAGCGTTTCATCAACCATAGCCGAAATAACAACTATTGCTGCTTTCTTGTGGAAGTCCCAGATATGTCGAGTTCATTTTTACATTAAATTACAGGTCATTTAGCAGACGCTCTTATCCAGAGCAACTCGGGGTTAAGTAAACTCAGGAGCTCAATGGTGGCAGCAAACTTCCAGTGTTCCATTTGAAAGCACGAGACTACCTCCACCCATAACCTCATCCGAAGGCACACAGTGAATTTCACCGAGCTGTATTCAATGTCTCCAGCAAGTCACACATTTGGCTGAATTAATCTCATTTCTCACAGCGGTATGAACCCAAAATAAACAGATTTTGCCTTTATTTAATTACAATAAACATATGAAAGGGTTGCCGAAATAAAAACATAATGATACCAATTTGTAAAAAGCCTGAAATAACGCTTTGCATTTACCCTGACTGCTTCCAAACTCCACCAAAACCCAGGCTGACCATGACAAACTGATGTTTCTTTGGCATCGTACTCCGCACTAGGCACCGCAGTACATTGTGCTGGATGCTAACGTCAGCACGCTAACACACTCGCAATGAATCACAATGCTGATGTTCAGCAGGTTTAATGTGGACCAAGTTAACCGTCTTAGTTTCGCATTAGATACTTTACTATTCTGTACAAAGTACGTATACACTGCCCTACAAGTTTGTAAGCAGCTGTCATGTGCAGTTAAAGACTGAAGCCAGGTTTGAAAAATATGCAACTAAACACAAGGTTCCTCATGGAAGATAAACACCCTTCACATATAATGACATGCCCATTATTTCTAAAGCTTTACACGTTACTCTTAACCTGCTTTCTATCAGTCGTCTCAATGCAGGTGGAAAACCTGCCTGCTATACTGTTAACTTTGCATTAAAAGTGAAAGCATACGCTGGAGCAATTCCACAAACACACCTTGAGAATTACCAGGAATTGAAAGCTGATTCCACAGGAGGCGACGGATGCAGGACTGACTTCCGCATTAAAATGGATTAAAACGACAAGACCTCCTAAACCAGAGAGATCTGTGTACTTATATCATCCCATAGGTTTCCAACAATTTTCAACCTAGAGACATGTGTAATTTTAAATTGAGATAACATCCCGTTTAATTGGGTAGCCTGTAATGGCGTTGATCCCTTAGCGCATGAGTCATCGTTGAGGTAGTCTGCCAGAAGCTGTCTGAAGATGACTTTTCATCCCGTTTGAGCCACATTTTTATGATACACTTTTTAGAGCTTGGCCGTTTCTAACTAAATATTTAAAACCTATGAAGGATTTTAGTCATCTGAAGTCTGAATGTTACGTCATCAGAGAAACAAGCTGAGCAAACTTTAGCGACAGCTTGCCAAGCAGCCCATCCCGGACGTCCTGATTTTTTTTACCAGCCTGTCTGTTTGCAGATAATTTGACTCCCTGTAAAAACCTCCTGAATGATAAAACAATGAAGGAACAACCAGGAGTAGCTGACCGCCTCAATGACGGCAATGTTGGCAAAAACAACAATCCCATGGTAATTCACGACGTCACCAAACACTTTGGTTATCGTTTTTGATTGAGAGCGGCAGAACATTACATATTATGCGTTTAATTATAGGCCATGTAGATTGTATGTTGCTCTACAGTGATTTAGTGATCACAATCGATTGGTAAACTGTTCATTATATTTATTAAAGACACTACTATAGTAATAACAATATACACATAAACCTACACACACACACAGACAATGCTGATTTCCTTTCCCCCGCTCGCTTTACTCAAGTGATTTCCCAGAGGGGTCGAGGGAGCTTGGACTTGTTTGACATGTCCTCTTTTGCAGTAGCTGGGTCGCAGCTCGGGCATGATTACCAAAGCCCACATGAAGAAGAGTTCCAGCCGTCAGCACATTCAGCAACAAAGAAATGGGCAAGAGATGCAGAAGTGATGCCGGAGTTGCTCGTGTACACCAAGTAAACCCTATAAAAACATGTAAACACAAGTCGAAATGACTCGAGACATTACACAAACACCTTGTCAGAATACACCTCCTTCCTCAACAAAAGGAGAATCCACACAGAGAAAAAGAAAAATCCATACTAAAAAGAACAGCTATTGGCACATTTTGTTGTCCATGTTTTGTTCTCCTTTCACATAACCAGACAAACCATAATTTTGCTCCAAGATTCAGAAAATTGCACAGGTACAACAGGATATGGCAGGCAGATCCTGGGTTGTTAGGATTGGAGAGGCATTTAATCTCGCTCTAAGTCCTCATACACACCCGTCACACAACGCGTTACAGTCCCATTTCTGGCATTTAATGCTCATGAAGTTGCATACAAAATATAATATGAATGCACATTAAAAACAAACAATACACGCAGCCTCCAGCCAATTCAGCAGAGCTCATTCTTAATAATGGCGTCTGAAAATCATCATGCTGTCAAAGGAAACCAACCAAAAGTGAAACTGGTTTTCTCTTTGTTGAGCAGACTTTCGTCAGGGGTTAAGAACACAAGTGGAGACGCTGCAATAGTTTGTTGCAGGTCATTCATGTACTCACTGTTTTTCAAGGTGCATCGCTGCTGGAGAGTCAACTTCTTTTGAAGTCATCCTTCGCTAAATTCAAAGAAACAATTCAGCCCTGTGCCTTACGAATGAGGGATTAAACGACTCATGAACAGGGGGTAATAAGCACCACTTGAGGCGTGAAGCCATCGCTTGTCATGTCAAAGCACGGAAACCATGTTTTGTTGAGTTGTTTTGGCTTAAAACAGAGAAGACCTGAGTAACTGAATAAATAGGGGTGTAAATAACAAGTTTCATCACAATATGATATTGTATAGATTATTTGGAAGACAACACGATATTTGCTGATATAACAAAGTCTGCCATGATACGATTTCCATTCAATTCAATGCAGGCGCCTGTGATCTACAATATCTGAGACGATATCATATGCCCATACAACACAATCGTTTACATTTATTTCAACTCACAAAAAGCATCTTGAATATGATTTGATACATTTTATTACTGGGCTTTTCCAGACATTTAAATGAAAAACAATTAATTTTTTTTAATACAAAGACTAAAAATAGACCTATATAAAAAGCCAGCACATTTATAGTGTGTAAGCACTGTTTGAATGTTCAGGAAGGAGGTGTGCTTGGATGGAAATGGTGACATGTGATGTGGGAATTTCAAAATAAAAGGTGTATCTTAAAGATGATTATATGCATCAGTGTTTTCACTTTGCATAGACGATTTTGTTTCGGAAGTTGACCATTGAGTAGATACATTGACCCATATCAATGTATTGTTATAACCCTATTTATGAGGTCAAAGCATTTCACAAAAATAACAACAATACAACTACAGTCATACTGACAGTCCAACCTTACGCCAGGGGTCCCTAATAAAATAATAATATAATAATAATATAATAATAATAAAAAACTACTATTATTACTAATACTTATTATTGAATAATACAGCCACTTTACTTATTAATTGTTTGATCATTTTGTTATATATATATATATATATATATATATAAATAAAATGCTCATTTCTTTTAACCTGACCTCTTTGGACATTTTAAAGTGCCTTTCTTTGTCCAACTAACTGTCCAAAACCCAAAAGATTTTCAATTTACAATATTAAAAACAGATGAAAAGATACAAATACTCACATTTGAGAAGATGGAACCAGAAATGTTTGCCATTTCTTCTTGATAAATGACTTGATAATTAAATCAATAATCAGTATTGTTGTTGCTGATTAAGTGTGTTGTCTGTTGATCAATGAATCGTTTCAGCACTCATTTTTAAAAGGCAGGCACCTCAGATACACACACACACACACACACACACACACGATCATGGGCCAGAGATGGGAAACTGCCTGCTCATCCCTAAAACAAATTATTGGAGACCATTCGGGTCGGCTTGAGAGGTCCCTGGTGGGACCCCGGGCCCCAGTGTGTAAAGCACTACAGTTAAATGTCCTACAATGAGTATGAGAGAATGAGGATCCAGCAATTTTACGACAGGTGCCTGACACGGATCAATGGCACATTATTGGGCGTGCATTTCAGTGCTGCTTCCAATTTCAAGGCGCAAAGTACGTGTCCGCGCGCGTGCGTAAAGTAGTTCAAATCCAGTGCAACTGCAGAGCAGTCAATATCCGTGTGTGCCCTCCGGTGAGCAATTCAAAACAACAAACAAAAAAACAAAAAAGCCACGGCGAGGAAACACGTGCAGTGAGGTCCATCTGCATTGCACTAGCAGCTTTACTTCCCCATATTTACACAGCCGACCCCGCGAGCCGTGACTAAAAACAGCGATGCACTCGAGCCGAGATGACGTTAAAAAGTTTCACTTACCCAAATGAGTGCTCGTGCGTGTTTGAGCCCCTTTAAGCGTGTCCAGTCAACGGGATCCAAAGGGAGGGATGTCCCGCCTGTTTGATTCTCTCTACTCACAGCCGAGGATTAATACACACACACACACATACATACATACATGCATGCATGCATACAGGCAGGCTTCTGTGCGAGCGAGAAGGCAGGATCAGCTGCTGACCCGAGATGTGTCCCATGTGTCACACCCTCTCTTCCGGAAAAAAAACCAAACGGACAGAGCGACCAGCCTCTTGTCTACAGTGAAGCCGGAGTGAAGACACCCAGCGGCGGAATGTACACTCAGCCCGCAGCTGGCTATTGTTGCACCACCACTGCAATGTGCACACAGCAGAAGAAGAAGAAAAAGGGGGGCTGCTCACACACACTTTGTGACTGCTTTGAGGCACGTCGACATCACATGGATTACCCCAACTTTTATTATTCCACCACAAACGAATCCACGGGTCCTAAGATCCGCCCTGTTCCGGCAGCATGACCAATGCCGTGCCAGTATGCGCCGCACCGTTGTACTCTCCTGCTGTCACCACCTCTGATTGACGTGATTTAATACCGCGTTATGCTGCAGGGAATTAGATGATACGTTTTATAATCACAGGTGCCACATGTGGGAATTTCTTTACTGCTCCTCCGTTGACTATTGCATTTAACAAACAGTGGATGTGTGGAGCCAAAGTGCAGCGAGCGCCTCTACTGGACATGTTTCTATATTTCTTTTTCCAATTGGGAAAATTCGAGAGAATGTCTCAGTAATTAGTGTAGATAATCAGAGTCATTTGTGACAATCTGATTACTGACTCCACTGTAGCCTGGATACTGAACATGCTGTTCAATAAAACCATCAGTGGCCATCGCAATCAACGATATTACCAGTAACGTTTAACCTTTATTTCCTCAAGGGATGCTTGCTGAGCAGTGGTCCTATTATATACCTCGCGCTCACTTACATAGTGGAAAGTAACTAAGTACTGTACTTAGGTACAAATTAGAGGTACTTCTACCCCACTACGAAATGTTTTACTTTTTACTCCATTACATTCATTTGCCATACCGTTAGTTATTTGGAAGATTCAGATTAATAATACACAATATAACCAACAATGAAAATGTGATGTATTATTGTGGATGAAGATAAGACTTTAATGATCTTTATACAAGCTACCCAGCGGTATATGTATTAACAAATAAACTGCAACATTAAATGTGGTGTACACATTAATGCATCAATAATTATTATTCAACATAATATAATGTAATATAATATACATTATTCGGAATGGGTCATTCTGCATAATGAGTACTTTTAATTTTTGTACTTTAAGTATATTTTATGCTTTCACTTAAGTAAGATTTTGAATGCATGACTTTGACTTGCAACAGATTAATGTTACACTGTAGTATTGCTACTTTTACTTAAGTACAAGATCTGAATACTTCTTCCACTGCTGCACATGCATTTAAATGAACACTTCAGAGCTGCCTGGTGAATTATACTGTAGTCTCCTACTGTTAGACATTGAGCAGCTCCAGTGGAGCGATAGATAATGGAGATTGGATTTAGAGAGAAAAGAAAAAGAGCATTTACATTTTATGTAATACTAGAAATGCAGTATACACTTAAAGATCCCTGACAGACATGTTTTCGGACATATGAAAATACTTTGCTGGGAGTAATTATTTGTGTGTTAAAGTTAAATTAACCAGTTAAAAATTCTTAAAATTGCATATACACATTTTCCCTCTGGAGGTTTCAAGTTTCCACAATATGTCAAATATGTAACTTTGTATGTAAGTTACATATTGGATAACGAGTTGTGATGTCACAATATCATGCTGTTCCTTTTACGTCTTAAACTCAGATTTAAGACGAGAAACGTAAACACTGTAAACAGCCTTCTAGTGTCACACATACATCATTCTGCACAGTGACGCATCCAAGTGAAGGAACCATAACACATTTTTGAGTGGAGGGGTCATCCAGGAACATCCTGAGCCAAGATATTCTACTTCATTTGAAATATGTCAGCCTTATGGGAATTTGAAATGTAAATATTTACTACAGTTGTTTTGTGTCTGTTCGTAGTCATTTTGTGTCTCTTTGTGGTTGTTTTGTGGTTGTTTTGAGTCTCTTTGTGGTTGTTTTGTGTCTCTTTGTGGTTGTTTTAAGTCTGTTTGTCGTTGTTTTGAGTCTGTTTGTGGTTGTTTTGTGTCTCTTTGTGGTTGTTTTGAATCTCTTTGTGGTTGCTTTGAGTCTCTTTGTGTCTCTTTGTGGTTGCTTTGTGTCTATTTGTAGTTGTTTTGAGTCTCTTTGTGGTTGTTTTGAGTCTCTTTGTGGTTGCTTTGAGTCTCTTTGTGTCTCTTTGTGGTTGTTTTGCCCCTTTTCATAGTGGTTGAGAGTCTCTTTGTGTCTCTTTGCAGCTGTTTTGCATGTGTAGTTGTTGTGATGCCCAACACCAGTCATTATTGTCTGCCATGGAACACAGTCCATGGTTGCTTACCTAAAGGCAACTATCATAATACATACAACATATCACGTCCCTTTACTGTGTGTTCTCTCTTATGTCAACTGTATGACAGCAGTGATGGATCACTGGGAGGAGACACTGAAGACACGCTTCACAGTAATCTAACATACTGTTGGACAGCACATAATTATATATTGTGACATTAAAACATCCAGTCTTTTAAAAAAAAAAAGCTAGTAAGACGATGACTGGAAGTCCGCACTGTAGTACTCTAACCCATGCTGACAATTCTTGCAGGCCTGTGTCGACATGATTCAGTATCTGTGAATCTCATAATCCCACAGTAACCACTATCTGCTCGAATCCCAAGAACCACCATCCCAATACTCTAACTGCGTGATAATTGAGTTGATGTAAAAGTTATTTAAAAATGTTTTCCCCTTGTAACAGCACAATTTTTAATAATCTATGTAACTCTTACACTGTTACTCATTACAATTTTATTATTATTACGTACCCATGAAAGTGTAAACAGCATTTTACTGTTTTATTCGGATGTGGTGGAACAAAAAATGATTGTTTTGTACCTTAAAACAAAATGCAATGTTTCAGCTATTTTCATACATTAATCGATAAATTAATTGATCGATTGTTTGGTTTGTAAAACTTCTGAAAATAGTGCGAAACGACCGTCACAATCACCCAGAGCCCACAATGACTCATCGTTTGTTTCATCCAACAAATGGTGAGACAAAGCAAATAAGCAAACCAAAAAAATTTAATGAATGAAATAACATTTCATTCATTCAATTGGATTTGGATTGAGGATTTGCTTCTTTTAAGGAAAAGAAGCAAATCCTATTATTTGAGAAGGGACCATTAAATGCTTCACAAATTTGCATGAAAAATGATATAGAAATAGTAACTCATACTTAATTGATTGATTGACTAAGCGTTTCACCTCTAAATACAGTACATCAAATGTTGGGTAGTTGAATCTAGAACAAAGCATCATGAAAAGAAAATACTAATACAAAGACTTCTATTTTGCACATCAGTACAGTACTTGAGTTAATGAACCTAATTGCATGTCCCCTCTGGCTCTAACCCACAGTCACTGTAAACACTGCACAGTGTATCGGACTATTTAAGAGATGGTCATGCAAACAGACACTGGTTGTGTAGTGGTTACTTTCCCTCCCCTGTCGCGGCCGAGGGGGAAGTTCATCGCAAGTTCATTTTAGTTCCCTGGCAACAGCTTCAGCCTCACAGCACACCACTGGCTGACACCATGGGATGAGGGGCAGAATGTCCTCCCTCACAGCACAATCACCCCCGAAATTTTAAGTATTTTCCAGCCATTTTTTTCTGTCTCAGGGTGCTTTTCTGGACGTGTGTCCTCACAGAGCCCGCCGCACACAGCGCAGCGAGCAGCCTGCGCTTGTTCTCATATGAGTCGTTGTGCAAATGAGCCGGCCAACAGCCTTGAATGTGCGTCGTAAGATCAGGCTAGTCTGTATACATAGTGCATGTCCAGATCATTATCAGAGATCTGGGACTTGTGAGAGCACTTCATCCTGGTTTGACAGCGGTGACGTTTTTAAAAAAAATAATAACTTGTATTAACTTGAGCATGGATGGATTTCTGAACAGGCCTACAACCGGGCACAGGCCCAGGGGCCCAAAGTGTCAGAGGACCCCCTGACCTTCACCTACAAAATATCACACAAAGAGACACAAACCATCTACAAAGAGACACAAACCAACACTCAGAAGAGGCTAAACACCTATGAAGTCTGTGTGCATCACCTCTATGGAGAGGTGGTGGTGCCTTTTGTATATCTGTGCCCAGGGGAACATTGTCTCATAATCTCTGAAAAAGTCCCACAGAAACCACTATCCTCCTGGAATCCCCCCTTTCTGAATATTATATTGAGTTGGTGTTGATTTCTCAAAGGTAATCATAATCATGCTCCCTCAATGATTATGATTGCCGGGAGCAATTATCTTTCCCAAGGACACTTCAATCTTCTGTTGACCGCAGGGGCTGGGGATCCAATCACTGACCCCTCAGACTGGTGGACGGCCACTTTACCTCCTGAGCCACAGTCGTGTGTGTGTGTGCGTGTGTGTCCCCCAATGGTCTTGTTATTTCACCTGCACAGAGTCCACAGCATTACGTCTTTTTCTTGTGTTTCATAAACATGCCTTTTCTGTCTTTTATCACCACTGTCCTGATATGATTGAATGAGTTTAAGTGTTGCGCCCTATTTTCACAGGCACATTTAGACAAGCCGCCATTCTATCCCAACACCTTTGTCACCTTTTATGACCTTTCTAGTTCTACATCAGCTCAGCTGCTGTGTGTGTGTTTGTGTGTGTTTCACAGGGACAGAGCCCCTGCTGACTTTCCCTATCCTGCATCCCTCTGAGGCTCAGGGTGGAAATAAGGGGCTGATACTGATACTAATGAGGTCCTGCTTCTATTTCCCCTGCAGCTCTTGGGATCCCACCTTCAATCCAGGAACTTCCCCCGGAGAGGGTGTGTGTCATTCTCACATGTGAGAGCGGGAGCAGCATGACAAAGCACTTCTGGCTGTGTGGTAATTGCTAGTCATACAGGCAGATGTAGGTGCATGTGATTGTGTTAATGCAGACAATTAAAAAACGTGAAGGCTGGTGGTGGCTCTCTGTTTTATGGAAAGTCTCTTCGACTGTCCTGTTTAAGTGTGATTCATCGGTTTGTGTTGATATTGTGAGCTTAAGGCGAGACACTACAGGCAAAAACATTGTTTATTCATGCAATTGTCAATTTTGAAAGTTTGGGTTATTTTGATTTGTTAACGTGTCTTCTGTCAGACTATTGAAAATAAAACTTCCAAAATATTTAGGAAAAATGTAAATGTTTCCTTGTGTCTGTAGATTTTTCCCAAATTCACCAAATGTTGGCATTAGATGAAGCCTAATTTGCATATTTAAACCATTTTAGTTTCATCATCTATATTCTGAAAGTTTTTACGGAGGGGTTTGTTCATATATCATTCAAGTATGTAATATTTTATTCCTAAAAGCATTATGAAAATGGATTTCTTTTGTATGGCTGTTGACAGCATTTTCTGATTTATAGTTATAGAAAGAGAAAAAAATTGTAAAAACCTTTGACTCTAATATGTCAACAAAATGAAACATAATTTTGAACCTGGCTTCATCCAGTGATCAGATTTCTATTTTGGAAATGAATGCAAATCAGCACATATGTAATATGTGAAGGCTTCGTTAGCATATTTAAACATAACTTAAAACAAAAACAATTGTCCTAATGCAAGTACTCAACCGGGGAAGTGTCATGGTGATATCTATTAGTTCAAGTGTTGCTCCCTCTTCACCTGTTGTGACTCTTTGGGTTGGTCTTCATTAAAAAACAACACCAGTTCCTCCTTCTTCATCTTGAGAAGGACGGTGCACATAAAACTTGCTGACATGACAGGAAAGGTGGTGCAACGTCGCCTCCGGCTGGTTCAAAGCACTCACTGCACACACTGTGTTGCAGATGTGTCTCCATTAATGTCACACGCTTCTGACATGATCATACTACAGTGGTTGGCTTGGTAACGACATCAGATGAATTATACTCCATTTTTAAATCTGTGGCTCTAAAAGAAAGTACGCTCCCTGAAGCTGTTCCACTCTCGAGGGTTATTCCTCTGGAACCTTATTTGTTTTAAGTTTATGGCTCTTTGGCAATTATTTATAGTATTTAGCATATTTTAAGTTTAAGCTTGTTTCTAACAACTTCTAACAATTTATGATTTTCAAACCTCTTGCATGTAAAGGGTTTATTATTTTTAGGTCATCTTTTATATTCATGGTGCTTTGTGTATTTTAACATGTTCTTTTATGATGCTTTTATTATCAGTATGATGTGCTGACAGTGCGTCTGTCCTGTGGCACTACGAGCTCGCCAAGGAACATTCTTACCAACGTTTGTTGGAATGACAAAGTTAACTCAATCAAACCCAACTCAATGTTGTCCAAGTTGTCTGAGCAGGCAGAATATTACATCTGGTGTGGTCTGGTGCAAATGAAACAAAAGATATAGAGCAGTAAACAGACTGCATTAAAAGGGACAGTGTGTAGGATTTGGCAGCATCTAGCGTTGAGGTTGCAGATTGCAACCAAATGAATCCAGCTCACCCCTCCATTTACAAGACTGAGGTAACCAGCCGCAAGTTTAAAACCGTGGTAACGGCCTGGAGGCCATACATAAATCTACTTTAGGAGCAACGAAATTCAGCCGGTGGCTGGTGTTACCGCAGTTTCACAGGTTGGAGAACTACGGCTGCCTTCAGGTAACGTAAGGATGCAAAAGGCCCCATTTAGAGCCAGTTTGGTTTGTCCGTTCTGAGCTACTGTAGAAACAAGGCGGTGCAACATGACGGACTCCATGGAGAGGACTCGCTCCCTATGTACAGATGAAGGGCTCATTGTAAGGTAACGAAAACACAGTTCTTATCACCACTTAATGTTTGCACGTCTGAAGTCATGATTTGATAAAACATTTTTTTGCAGTCTTTTCCTTTTAAACACTTTGTGAAAACACAACATTTTGGAGCATGTGTTTGCCGTTTTTGCAAATTAAAAGAGTTTGGTGTCCGTATCCCAAAACTAGGCCTTTTGTTTCTAACATTGCATCAAAATAAGGGAGAAAAATGTAATTTTGAGCTAGATCTTTGTGCCCTGAAAGAAAAATAAAATAAGTCAGATAGCTGCAGATGCCCAGCTTTTGAGAGTCTGAATAGAATTTAGTTTGGAGTCCATGAAGCGTTCAAAAATACATTGAAAAATCCTTTCCAGTTTCCCGGTTATCGAGGTTAATCCACAAACCCCACCTGTCCACATTTTCTTTGAGAGGCTTTCTTTGGTATGGAAACCCTTAGAGGCAAGTGAGAGAAAAAAAAATAGTCTGATCTAAAGTGTTCCCTATGTTATGTTTATTACTTATTTACCAGGATAATCTTTCCGAGTTCCTTTTTTTTTTCCATCTGTAAAACAGGTGACATTTTTTAAAATACAAAAAATGTGGTCATCGGTTTTCTAAGTATGATTTAAATTGGTGAAATGTATTATTTGTGTTTATTAAGTGTTTATTATTGTAATACTCATGTCAGCCACAAGAGGCTGAACCAGTTCCCCATGTTCTAATAGCACTAAAAGCATTCATGTGTTCTTCCAGGAGAGTTTTTTTTTCTTTTTCTTTTTTCTTTTAAACACAAGGTACATAGTATATATCGTGTGTAAGCAAGTTCTCAAATTCTTTCTTTTGGCTAGAAATGTATTTTAAATCACTTTTAGTCCTATTTAGAACATGGGTCGTGGTGCACTTCAGACTCTTAAGTGAGTATTAAAACAACAAACACTTTATCCTGGCAAAAAATTTAAATCACCAGGCAAAACTTTTTTCCTCACCAGTTTTCCAGAAGAAAAAAAGAAACTCAAGATTATCCTGGCGAAACCTTTCTTTCCTAGCTTGTTCTTAAAATCATAAACACGGGAGAGAAAACGACTAAGGTCATACTTAGAAATTGGACCACAAGAATTATTTTCTTCTCACTCGTCTCTCAGGGCTTGTGTGCTTTGGTACAAACTGTTTCATCTTCTCACACACATTTAAAAAAGGGTACATAAAAAAAATAACACAACCTCTGAATAAATAACAAGATAAATTATCTTTATTTCCACGTCTTTGTCATTTATAAAATTATGTGTCCACAATTAATATTAACAAGGCAATACAGAGAATCCTTTTAATTTTTCAGAGGTGGAACTCGGGCTCTAGAGACTTTTACTTGTCTATGCAGACAAAAAAGGTCAGATTTTTTTCATATGAACCGGATCACTCCTTCACCGTGAGTAAAGGAGAGT
Organism: Bovichtus variegatus; assembly: GCA_943593645.1. Classification (NCBI taxonomy): domain Eukaryota; kingdom Metazoa; phylum Chordata; class Actinopteri; order Perciformes; family Bovichtidae; genus Bovichtus; species Bovichtus variegatus. The sequence goes on from CALSCE010000030.1 coordinate 6,729,491, forward strand.
ATTCTTTTACAGATGGACTTTGAGTACCGTGCTGGAGGAGTTGTCGGGTGTCTCTAGAGCCTGCATCCACACCAAGCCCTTCAATGTACAGTCATAAAACTTCATAACCCAGGATTCATCACTGCTTATCGCTCAGTGTAAACCAGACACAGTTCATTCACAAACTCTTGAACATTCTCACACTGGATAACCATCACTGAAATGACCTGCGTCATCCTCATTAATTAGCGAAAAGCTTGATTCTTGTCTATCTTAAACATGAAAATGCCATATTCTTTTCCCTACAGTAAAAGACACAAAACCCCAGCAACTGCAAAAACCAAAATGGGAACAATGAAGAAAAACCTTTCTATTCTACAAAAAAAAAAAAAAGAGGAGATCCTTGGATACCATGTGCTTAAAGAAAGAAAAAAAAAATGGATTCTCACAAGTCTGTGTGTTGTTGGTAAGTAAGTTTCATTGATGCAAGTTATCAAAAAATTAAATATTATATACTGTATAGGTTATTATTACAGTAACAAGGTTCCATGCGATCATATTCTCATTTTATGTACAGAGTTGAGGATTCAGTAGTAAATAACAAGGATACAGACCTATAGTGCCTGGTGGCCAGAGTGCCAGCATGTTACAGAGCCATGGGGAGCTGGGACGGGGACAGGGGGTCCGCTGCTGGACAGAGGTGCCACATTCTCATGGTGGTGAAACAAAAATGGCTGTTTAATGTCATATAGGCTCTTATTCACTGGAAACAAAATGTAGCCTCTGGAATATAATTAGAAGGAATTTTCCCCACCCTTAAATCTTCTCACATAGTCATCGGTCTGCGATGTTCAAAGCTTTTTTTTGTGTCTTGTAATGTTTGTTTTTTTTGTGTATTTTCTTTCAATGTGCTTCATCAACTTTGACTTTTTGGAAATGTCGGATGTTCTGAAGTGGGGTTGTATGAGGTACTAATCCAGAGTCAATGTATTACATACATTAAATGGTGGTTGACACGCTCTTAGTTTGGAGAAACAGACAGGAGAACGGGCACAGAAGTTAAAAATGTACTGCTGTGGACGGAGGCAACAGCAAAATGTATTTTAGCAACCTTAAAAAAGGCCAATCTATAAAATCAACATCACTTAAAGTGTATGCTACATTTAAATATTTTCACGGCTTTACCTTGCCATCAGACAGACCTTTCCGACGAGGAACTGAAACCTTACTATCCATCCATGCTCTCTTAAATGCCACCAGACTCCATTGACAAAACCAGTTATTTTACCTAGAACACTTAAGTCTCTTAAATCCCCTGCTCCAAACAGTTTGCTTGTTTGTGTAAACCCTTTTAAATCACCAAAAGTCACACAATAACACAAACAAACTGATTGAGGCAGTGGTAGACCAAACAAGTCCTGTGTTCTACAAGCTAAAATAATAAATAATAATAAAATGACTGTTTTTGTCAAAGGAGTCTGGTGGTTTTAAAGGGAGCATAGATAACAGCTTCAGTTCCCCGTCAGAAAGGGCTGTCTGACAGCAAGTTAAAGTGGTGAAAATATTCTAAATAGGGTGTACACATCAACTGATATTGATTTGGTTTAGGTGGCTAGAATATTTTTTTGCTGGTGCCCCCCCGTCCGCAGCAGTACATAGCTTTGCTTCCATGCAGGTACTCCTGTCTGTTTCGCTGAACTGGGGACGTGCCGACCGTCATCTACTGTAGGTAACACACTTACTATGGATAAGTACCTCATACATTTCCAAGAATGACCCCAGAGAGCATGTGGAACTGGAAATATCTGGACTCGATGAAGTCATCCTATCTAAGTTTGGCTAGTTATTTTCTGGAGTAAGAAAAAAACCCATCACCAGGCAACAAACTAGATGAATACAACTACACACAGTCCTGTAAGCAATAGCAGATTGGTCACTACTGTTGGAAATGTTTAAGAATGGATTATTTTCCCTTTAGATTCTAAACCATGCTCTGTGTGAAACTGTGGAAAATCAGTCCTGCTTGTTGAAATCAGATCTGGAAGCAAGAAAATGAGAGAGGGGGTGGGGGGGGACCTGTGTCAATAGCTCCTAGTTAATTAAAAGAAACTGTAAAAACGCAGAGATGGGCAACGGTTGCCTTGACAATCTCTGTAATCATAAAGTTGCTGTATTAAATTTATTTGAATTGTTTTTGATCCAGCCGTTATTTTTAACACTCCCCTCTGTCGTATGTAGAAGCAACAAGAGACCAAAAACACCACTGACCCAGTCCGCAGAGCACCAGGGCCCAACACATAAACCCATAATTAAGACTTAAAAGACACAATCCGAACTGCGCGGGTTCATTCAGTCAAATACATTACTATTTAGTCATTATAAAACAATACCAAAGTGAGTCGCTAAAGCACTGAGAGAGCAAGAGGAGCTGAGGGAGCAGCACACAAAGCACAACAAAAAGGGCTTCCTATAGAACATGCCTCAGACCAGGTGGACATTCAGAGTCTTTGACAGCTCAAGTGAACCGACCGAGCATCACTGTCAGGGCACATATGAGCGATAGTGGCGGCTGGTGGGGAAAAAGGCTAATTAAAGGCTAGCAGAAACACATTCATTTCGACCACAAAGTGGAGGTGCAGTGGGCTGTATAAGGCATGGATGTTAAATGTGCTTAATGATTCATTA
>CALSCE010000030.1:6754040-6766540 GCA_943593645.1 Bovichtus variegatus
TGTGTGTGTGTGTGTGTGTGTGTGTGTGTGTGTGTGTGTGTGTGTGTGTGTGTCACTGACTCACCAGCCTCCACTAATTCTAAAAAGGAACACAAAATCGATGGCAGACTTCCGATGAGAGCTAGCTGTCGTCCCTCTGGCACATGAGCCTAAAAGGTACGTTTCAGCCTTTTAATGGAGAGATTATTCCTGAACAACTCTCTGCAGCATCAGGGTTACTGCATTCAGTCTACTGATGTAGTCAACATGAAAGTCTAGTTATAAATAACGGCCATACTGAGTCATGATTACAACCTCTGGGAGATCATAGCTTTTGTGAGAACATGCAATTTTGCATTCGTAAGTTTCAACTGTGTTGACATTTTCCTTCTTGCGCTGCAGTAAACAGTGGCACTATTGAGAGGGAGATTTGTAATACATTTAAAAACCATTATATGGATTTCCATTCTGTAATTACCTCTTTATATACTGTAGTAATTTTCATTGTTAGTGGCGAGGGATTCACAGAAAACAATGCGCGCATGTGACTCAGCATTAGTGCTCATCTCCCCTAGATCAGTTCACTCTAACACAGTAACAGGGCTGTATTAAGTTATTAAACTGGAACAGGTAAGGCCCAGTAATCGTGTGACCCTGTGTCAAAACAAAGTTTTAATACCATGACTATTTCAGTTGAATATTATTCAATATTTTACATTGTGCATATTCTGAAATATGGCCCCCTTGTGAATCACTTGAGACATTTTTTACTTTTAAATTGTTAAATCCTTTTGGGCTGTGTTAATGCATTAGGCATACATTTTTGCAAGGGTTTGAGTTTTTTTCTTTTTTTTTTTCAAGTTCAACCTCAGCTCCAATAATAACTTTTAATAAACAGTATAGCCTAAATACACTCTCAGAAATGTCTCCATCGAACCCTAACCCATTAAAACGACACTTTTTGATCCCAAGGCCATTACAGCATAAAATCCCTGCATTCTATTATACGAGGCTTTACATCTAGAGCCCTGGCTTCCAAATTGTAGATTTAACTATTTCCTACCAGATTGAGCCATTTTCTCATGTCAGTCATATCGGGCAAATACATGCCATTTTCCTGGTTTCCTGCACATACAATAAAAATGCATCATAAATCATTGTTGTTGCTAATCATTGACATATCCCACTCTGTGAAAAAAAAGAAAAAAAAATTCCCCCTAGCAGTTAGTACGTACACAGAAAATGATTAAATGTTTGTGTTGTTTTTCATCAGAAAAGCAAAGAACAGTGGCGTTATGTAAACAAACTGGCATTTAAAAAAGGGTCAAAATTCTGAAAATGAATGAATATTTGATAGTGATGATCAGGACTGATGTTGGTTAAATAATGTGAAACTGGAAAATAATATGTAGTATTTTTGTCCTCTGAAGAACATCAGAGCAATTTCTTTGAATTGAGGCACAAAAAGGTGAACGGTAACGAACTTCTAACTGAGCTAACTTTGGAGACGCAGTGGCAACAACAGCTCACATTTCCCCTTCTAGTTCACATTAAAAACAGGCAACTGTTGAAGCATTATATTGTGAAGCAGTCACAGAAAAAACCTAGGTTCGTGCTGACCACAATCGTTCATCAAAAATGCGTGTAAAGCATTTCTGACAGTGGATCAGTGTTAAATATTGCAGGGAGTAGTTAAACAGTCAGGAGCAGCCGCAACGAGCTGCAGACCTACGACTTCTCAGCGAGGTAACCAAATTTACTGTGACCTGCTGTTGGGTGGAAAACTACATACACCCATGGCATAATGGAAAAAGGCCAATTATTGTCTGACTTCTTTATTAAAGCAGTGTGTGTTTGTTTGGCTGCACTGTAAACAGATACACCAGCTGTTCTTCTGATGCATTTCTGAAGAACAAAAGATATCCTGAATACAATCACATTTCTCACTGAAACACGGGCCAAACCAGCACCCGTCTACCCCGTTATTCCCCATCGTTTTGTTAACCGATTTTTCATTTCATTTTGGGATGCACTGTCTCTTTAAGGAACTTTTAAATAGCTTCACCCTTCTGCTGAATTCTTAATTTCGCAAAGGTCATCAGGCTTTGTACTCTCTCGCTCTATAAAAGATCAACAATGACTTCCACTAAAGCACATCGAGCACACAAAGCAGGGTAAAAAAAAAAAAAAAAAGGTTGTTCTTTCATCTGTGGTCAGTTTTTCCTCACTATCTGATTCAATGTGGTCTCCAAGGAAACAAGGCACAGTGTGATCCATGTGACTCAGTGATAGTAGCACAAGTTTGTATTCCACTCACTTCCTCCTCTGAGCCTGTGTGGGGATGAATAGTGGGTAACGCTTTTTATGTGTGGCGTCTCTTCGTGTGTGTGTGCGTGTGCGTGTGCGTGTGTGTGTGTGTGAAGGGAAAAGGGAAGTCAGGATACGGAGGGGAATCCCTGGAAATCCTGCGGATATGGAGATACCCCCGAGGCAGGGGACACATATGGTGCCATCAGGGCCTATGGCTGGAGACCAGTCCAAGAATAAGCACAGATGGAAAAGCCTGGGCAAACATTTGTGTGGGCATTTAAACCTTGACGCACAAAAACTATAAAAAACGAGCAAACACAAGCATAGAACCAACATGAAGAAGGGCGAGTTTAGCAACCACGAATATTACTATCTCCAGGAAACACCGTGGCAAAAGAAACAAAAACAAAAAAGAACTGCAAAGCGGGAAGTTTGATTTGTCTTTGTGCGAGTACGAGTGTGCTGCCTTATCTCCCACCAAAAAGCAGAGAGCAGCTGGCCGGGGAGTGCAGGTGGAAACAGAAGGTCAATATTAACCAGCCTGCCTCGCTCTTTTCCTGTCTGGGAGGGTTTCGGGGTTGTGGTGAGATCACTGCTCCGTGTCCCTCCTGCTAGAGGGAACTCCCTGCCGCTACGCACTAATCACACTGATACTCCACGTCATCTCGGGGAGGGAGGAGAGGGAGGGCCGTTTGTACCGCGAGAGTGTCTGCCAAACAGGAAACGCATAGTCTTCTGATGACAACTCCATTTTGAAACAGCAAGAAAATAAAATGGATACACTGAGAAAAAAAGAAGATCAAATAGAGGTCAAAATATTTTTCCCTGACTGGAGTAAGTCATGTCCAAACACAGCTCAACCATTATGTGCAGTTTGCAGGGCAATCAGCTTCTGCATTAACGACAGTCACCAGACTTTGAAAACCACGTTTTAGCATTTCCTATTATCCAGTAACTGTCAGTTGTCACATTGGACTCTGCAAAAGTTGCAGACTGTAGGCTCACTAAAGAGGGGTAGGGCTGGGGGGGTGGGGGGAGGGGTGGAGGGGTATTGTGTCTCAAGCTATCACGTTCAGCCTCTCGGCCCACATAAGGGCAACCCAGGCTGGAGGGCTTCATGGATCCTGAGCAGTGGAAAGTAACGCATTGACTCAAGCGCTGTACTTTGTCATTTTTACATTTCTTTAATTACTTTATTAGTTACTTTGCAGATTCAGATGAATGATATGAAATATGATCAAAACACAAATTATGATCCATTATTAAAAAGGTTAAGATAAACTGCAACAAACACATTCCTGCATTAATGAATATAATGCAATAATAAAATAGATATTATTCTGAAATGGGCCATTCTGTATTATGAGTACTTTTACTTTTGGTACGCTGGTACATTTTGAATACAGGACTTTGACTTGTAACTGAGTAACTTTTAATAAAGTACAACATCTGAGTACTTCTTCTACCTCTGGTCCTGAGGAACTGAGATCCGACCTGAAGCGGGTTTTACTGTTTCGGGTCTCATATTAAAACACAAACCTGAGTATCAGCCTTGATCATATGGTGTGTTATGATCACCATGTGAGAAAATATTTTTAGGAAATTGGAAGCCTATGTAAAAGATTTATGCTTATACTTATGATAAATATGTTTTGGGACTTATATTCACAGACATTAAATTGCTTAGAAAATCATTATCTTCTCTCCAGAATGTTTTATTGTTGGTGAAGGAGGTGCAAACAGGACTTTCATTTATTTCTTTACGTAAGTCTTTAAAGCAAATAAATTATTTTTGGAAGTTTCTATGACTTCACATTAATTCTTAGGACATTATTATATTCTTTTAGACCGTATCAGTTTGTCAAATTGACAGCACATAAAGCTGCTGCCGGTTCTCTCTCTCTCTTTTAGAGGCTGTTCGGGGAAAATGCATTTCGGATCAGGGTCCAATTAGCCTCGGGTCTATTCTGATAGGATCTCTCTTTTTGTAAAACGGATTTATGCACGTCAAGGGCAGTACAATCTAGTACCTTCTAGATGAATACTTCCTGAATTGACTAATAACAACTGTCCAGATTCTAACAGTAAAAACTCCCCTTTTAGTAATAAATGAACTCGATTCCAGATTTTCTAATGGAAATCACTGAATGAGCTGCCAATGACACTAGGTCTGTGTGACATGGCTTTAATGCTGTCCCCCTCATACTGGCCATCAGTAACTCTGAGGTCATCAGCTGAGGTGAGAGGTGAGATGGAGGATGTAAGGACAAGAGGTGTTAACTGAGATTAGGTGTGTGTGTGGCTACAGCCCTGAACAGGAGCCAAGACAAACAGCAGCGCTGGCATTTACTCTGTGCTTGGAGCAAAGACTGCTTACAACACACACACACACGCACGCACGCACGCGCACGCACGCACGCACGCACGCACGCACACACGAGAAAGGTGAGGCTATGTGCTACAGAACTCCTCATGAATAGTCGTGGATAAGATCTTTCAGCGCTTGTCGTCTCATGTAATTATACATACACTGTTTATACACTGAAACAGTTCAGGATATGGACGACTGTGTTGTGTTTATTCAGCCGATGTGACATTTTGGAAAACCTTCACTGTGTATGTGTGAGCTGACCAGGTGATATACTGTAGCGCTCTCGGTGCTGCTGGGCCATGCCAGCCCGTACTACTCCACCAGCAGTTATCTCAAAGCTGCCAAATGGAGGTAAACATTATAAAAACACCCCAAGGATTTTCCATCCATCAAAAAAAAAGAAAAAAAAAAAAAAGGAAAAAAACCCATGGCGGAAAAAAAAAAACCAACAGGATGTGGAAATCATAAATTTAGGGTTCAAGTTTTCTGTACAAATTCATCTGTGGAAGGAATACTTCACCCACAAAATGATCGTTTACAATTACTCACACCGTGTTACCTTGATTTCGGAAAGAACTTAGTTTTTCTCGCCTCCACGGCGAATGAAGAATCCAAAAATCGGAGAAAAGTCTTGATAAATGTAAGTAAATTGGGGGCCGCGTTTAACAACAGCAAAACTATATCAAAACATCTGTTTACAAACTCTCACACAACTCGTGCAGTATAATGCAAGTCTCATTAATCCAGTAGTGTGCTCACTACTTCCCACACACATTCATTTTCACTAAGACCTTACTATTTAACCTCTTAAAAATGGCAGGGGGGGGGGCATAAAGTGTCTATCAACCATGACATGCTAGGTTGTTGGGAAGAAGGCTAAATAAGGCTACAAAGTTAGGCAAAATGTTGGCGAGGGAAAACTGGAATGGCCATATTCACAGGGGTCGCTTGACCTCTCACCTCAAAATATCCAACTGAAAAATGGTTCTATGGATCCCCACGAGTCTCCCCTTTCCAGCTGTGCCCATTTTATACTAATCCCATGCAGTACAAACTTTTATTAAAGCCCATTCTAAAAATGGTTTCTGCATGCTGGGGTCCCTAAACAGTCTTGGAATTGCATAAAGTGGCTATGACTGGAAAGCTGAGACTCTGGTGGATTTAATGAGGCCAATTTTATTGATGTGCGATGTTAGTCCCCATAGTAGCCATTTCATTGTACTGAAACCGTTTTTTGATACTTGACCTCACTGTATGAAATGAGTTTTTCTATGGTGTTCTTCAAAGTCTTGGTCTTTTAGGTTTTTGACTGAGATTGTTAATGAAAATGCATGCGTCTGAGGAGTAGTGAGCATACGACTAAGAAATGATTTTGGATTCCTTGTTTACCATGGCATGAGAGCATGTAAGGTAGAGTAACACAGGGTGATTAATACACAAATGACCATTTTGGGAGTGAAGGATTTGACCTGAAGTCAAACAAAAGCATTGCCACTTACCCTGCAGACGGACATCTGGTTGGTGGTGAGCGTGCCCGTCTTGTCAGAGCAGATAACAGAGGTACAGCCCAGAGTCTCTACTGAGGGCAGGCTGCGGACGATGGCGTTCTTCTTGGCCATGCGACGCGTGCCGAGGGCCAGGCAGGTGGTGATGACAGCAGGCAAGCCCTCTGGGATGGCGGCAACAGCCAGGGCCACAGCGATCTTAAAGTAATAGATGGCCCCTCTGACCCAGGAGCCTCCGTGGACGGGGTCCCCGAAGTGGCCAATGTTGATGACCCACACGGCCACACAAATCAGGGAGATGACCTTCGAGAGCTGCTGCCCGAACTCGTCCAGCTTCTGCTGCAGAGGCGTCTTCTCATGTTCTGTAGCTGCCATCTGATTGCGGATCTTACCGATCTCTGTGGAAACGCCGGTAGCAATGACCACACCTATGGCGCGGCCTGCTGCAATGTTTGTGCCCTGCAGAAGAAAAAAATTGAGAGAGAAGTAGGTGCAGGGAAGTGAAGCAGAAAGAATCTGTCAAAAAAACAAAAAAGACTGTTCATTCATGCATAAATATGTACACGCTCCTCAGAGTATCTTGTGGAATATTTGTGAATTTCTAAGGACTTTTATCTTCCGTACTGTCGGACTTCCCTTCATCAATATTCATTGAAATACAGAGAAGCATCTCTTTTGAACAACCTACTTCCATCACGATAATCAACATCTACATTCATGATTCAAAAAAACATCTGAAAAGGACTTTAATTAGCAAAGATTTATAACACTTCATAGAGTCAATTGTAATGCATCTCAACTTGTAAACAAAACCTTCTGTGTTAATTGTACATTTCTTTAAATGTTGCATTACTGCTTAGTCTTGAAACTTTGATCCCTGAGGTATATTCAGAATCCATTTTTAGCTTTTCACCTCTCCTGCTGAATTTTCTAACTTTTTCTTCAAATTAGTTTTCTTTTTTATAATTACAGTAACTACAGTCAAGTGGAGAAAAACAACACTCAGCGGGCTGCAGGGCGATGTGCTTACAGAAAACAGCATGTTTTTTTTGTCTTGGTTGACGGCTCTGGGGTCAGGGACCGGGTCAGTGTGTTTGATGATGGACACAGACTCCCCTGAAGAAAAAGATTGTGCGAGACAATTGTACAGGGTTAGATGTAAGTGCAACAGGTGATTATTAGACCAACAATGTGATGGTTTGAGAGCGACTCAGCCAAACAAAGTTACACTCACAGCATCAAGGAGTAGGAAGTAGCGTCAACAGACAATATCACAAAGTTGCACAATGTTAATAACTATTGGTCTTCTACATCCATTCAATAACAGGTAGAGCAAAGGGAGCATACTCCAGCCGTACTAAAGCCCTGAAGCGAGTGTTTGATGAGAGTTGGGAAATACCTGTGAGGATGGACTGGTCTACTCGCAGGGTGGTGGACTTTATAGACGTCACTCTGATGTCTGCAGGCACCTTGTCACCAACTAACACAAAAGCAAAAACGAACAAAGTTTACGTCCATATCTGTCCAAAATGTCCTCACTTCATAATTGTACCCTATTAGACATTTGTGTGAAAGTATCATAATTAGCGTATGAATTCTTGATTCATGGCAACAAATGTATTTTGTGACATCTCAGCGACCTTGACCTTTGACTCCAAAAATGTAATCAGCTTATCCTTATCAAAATGGACGTTTGTGCCAAATTTGAAGAAATTCCCTGCAGCCATTCCTGAGATGTCGCCAGTACGAAGGCTAAATAAAATCTTAAAAAGAACACAAGTGTGTTTAAGTTCAACAGGACTGTTGGCCCTTCCAGACGCCGCTAAAATGTGATGTGTCAGCTGCTGTGTCGCGGTGCAAGCCATTGGAAATAAAAAGGGTTTCAAAGCGCAGCGGTGGCTTTGTGTCCAAAGTGGGGAAAGGGAAGAGACGAGACGAAGCAACAGGTTAGTTTGTGTGTCACTGAATTGCTTTACTGTATTGATGATAATATACTGTCATCTAGTTTCACAAGGCTCTTTGTAGGAACTAGGTGAAAGAACTGTTTAGGAAAACTGCTTTTGATGCTGGCACATGTGTGGTGTTACTTTGTAAATATACATAGACTTTAAAAAGAAGTGCATATGGTTTGGCAGGGCCATATTTTTTAATTCTGGTATTGCGCAAATTTTTGGGCTGGTTATCAAGAGGGATCTTAAATATCTGTAGCACATTTCACAGCAATCCATCCAATAGTTGTTGAGACATTTCACAAAACAAAAAAGAAAAAAAAGATATACACACATATATAATCGGGGTACCAATGACCGTACAAAACTTTGCGCCAATCTATCCAGTATAGTAGCAGTCAACCAAGAAGTCACTAGTAACCTCGAGAGACCTTGAATATCTGTAGCAAATGTCAACCTGCTTGCAGCACTAGAGGAAAGGTCAGGGTAATAAGATTTATCCTCTGTGGTCAGAATTTATGTACAGAATTGCACAGGAATACATCCCATCAGTGTTGAGATATTTCAGTCTGGTCCAACGTGGCGGACGGACCAACATCACCGCCCACATAGCCATACGGCTAGCATGGCTAAAAATGACTAGAACACCATCCTACAGGAGCGTCAAAGAAGAAAAAAGAAAAACGGGACATGGAAGAGGACCAGACGTACTTCTCATCAGTTTTCCCTCTGAAGCTTTGCCTTGTGTTGAAGCTCTCAGGTACAGTAAGTGTGCTCTTAAGTGTAGCTGCCGGTGAACACTCGGTTACACCCAATCGAAGGTCCGTGTTCAAACAATAAATCCTTGAGCAAAGAAACATCGGCTGGTTCAGCCTAAGCTCCAGCTACAGCCGCAGGTAAACAACGTCTCGATTGAGTCACATTGCCGTTTTAAAAATGATCGATTACTGTATTTCCTCTTCCCTCGGTTCTCTCTCACTCTCTCTGTTCCTCTGATTCTTTACATATGTCAGTCATGAACTACAGATACGTTAAATCCACCACAATCTTACAGTCTGCTTATTAAGCCTGTATATTAAACTCGTACTTTATAGGCAGACCATTATAAGTATCCAATCAGAATCAGAAATCCTTTCTTCGTCCCACAGCGGGGACATTTGCAAATGCCCCGAAACAAAAATAGTTATTGCGTTCTCTTTGTCAGTGCCCGACAGTGTACATTTAATGGAAATATTTTCACAATATAAAAAAAAGGACAGAGCTAGCTGCTGAAACATTGATGGTTTCATATACTCTCTGAAACTGATCTCGGAGCAGAGGAATGGGAAATTCCTTCAGACCCACCAGGCAGACGGATGTAATATTCTTCACTTGTTTTCTTCCAGCATGATGACAAGGAAAAAGACCCGATCATTACTTTGTGTAATAAGCGTCTCATTATTGCAAAATCCTCAGCCCTCAGGGCTTTCAGCATGAATTGCTATGGTGACCGTGCCGCGTATAAATTCTGCGGCCGGTGGCGCCCATGAACATGCAACGCTTTTGTTTTAAATGTTGTCTTTTGAGCATGTATGGCGTATGATAGAGATACACTCGTCAACATTGGGAAGCGTGGGGATTGCTAAGCTAACTCCGCTAGGACCGAAGGCTATTCCACTACCCAATCAGTCAATGACAGTTTATTTATACAGCCCAATATCACAAATGACAAACTTGTCTCAGGGGGCTTTACAATCTGTACAGCACACAACGCCCTCTGTCTTTAGACCCCCGCAGCATCTAAGGAAAAACTCTCCAAAAGAAACCCCACAATTAAAAAAAAGGGGGAGCAACTGAGGAGGGATCCCTCTCCCAGGACGGACGGACACGCAGCAGATCTCGTGTGTACAGAATAAACAGTATAGTAAAACAACAACAGACAAACCAAAATGAATTATGTGAACGTATATGAGGCGGCTCCTGGCAGATTTCTGGTCGCAGGAAAATAAGATGGATGAAATAATACTACCCCAGCAACGTCGCAGACTGTTGTGCCCACATCTTAACAGAATCTTTTACCGTTTAAGATGCCGGCCATATCATCTGCCCAGAGAATTCACCATTTTTACTGTTGCTGCCGTTTACATTTCTCCTGAAAATGCGATACAGGAATGCACTACCGTTTTGTCATAGTTTCTCTTGTGTAGAACAAATAGATTACAACTACAACTGCATTTTCGTTGCAGAATGACAACAGATGACCCTTGAATAAGTTTGACATCTTTTTGAACCTCGGCTTTTCCTCACTCACGTACTCCTTCTGTACAAGCAAACTTCACGGTGAAAAACTTTCCAAAGTCATTTCACGCTGACACGCAAGTTTTTCATTTTTTGTTTCTTCTCCATTTCTTTCGGAGCTCTATCATCCCTTCTTGACATTCGCTCAATGTTCCAAGACCTCTAGGGGAATTTTGCACACAGTCATTAACGTGACGGGACATGGTGAGAAAGACAGAGAGACGAAGAGGCCGCAGTGTGTGTAGCTGAATAGCCTGTACTTCCATTTCTGCATTTCTGCTCTCTACATTTCGCCGTCTCACACCCATGGGCTGTGAGAGAACAAGAGTGGGAGAGGCGGAGGGGGAGAGAAGTGCGTGTTGTGTTTGTGTGGGAGATGGCTGGGGGCTACAGGTTCAGTGTAGCAGGACTGGCCGAGGGCAGAAAAGAGAGGCTTTTCAACACGCCTACCCACAGCCTCCTGCTCCCCGATCCACTTTCTGCCACGGCCTCCCACAGACACGTTCTATCTGCTAGAAGTACATTTATCCTAAAACAGCCATGGTGAGTTTATAAACAGTCTTCTAAATATCAGAAAGATCATAAATGCGTCTGACTATCATTCATAGTGCTTTGAGTATCAAAAAGCAAGAATATATAGTTTATTCATGCGATAAATCTAAGAAAAAAATAAATAAATAATAAAAAAAAAAAATATATATATATATATATATATATATTTTATTTATTTTTTATTTTATTTATTTTTTTAAACCGCATGAATTCATGAATAAACTGGGACGTAAAACGAATGAGGTCAGGTGGTTTGGCCAGCTTCTCCTTCCATTCGGTAAATCTGGACTATAAAAAAAAAAATATATCTTTCATAATATACTGGCAAAGAGGTCTTCATCCACATACAGGCTAACGGTGGCTCGCTAGGTTTCCATCTCTTCAGGTCTTGTGTAAACCCTCGAGGAGTTCCCGACAACGTGACCGCTGCAGTCACTCCATTTATAAAAAAGAAAAAAAAGAAAAAAAAAAAAAAAAAAAAAACTAAAACAACAACACAGGAAAGTTCCAGTGGAGGCGCAAATCACAACTGTGTCGTAACCGTGGCTGACATCGCCGGTAACGTACTTACAAGAAGGCAGGCAGGAGCGGGGGGAATTAGAGTAAATATATTGTAATTTCTCTCCTCAAACGGTACATGTGGTCAACGCTGTCCTTTTCCGATACCTCCATACAGTTTATTTTACTGTTCCCCTGGAGTACCCACGGGCTAATCTGAAGGACAGGAAAGCCGGAGAGATCAATGGAGCAGAGGAACATTCATTTGTTTGTTTTCTTTGTCACCATATTCCTACACGTTTCAGTCAGAAGGGTGTGCTCCAAGATCTCACACAAGATCTCACACACATTTTCTAAGTGAGAATAGTGTGTTCCTATCTCGGCTGTTTAAACCCCTGTTTAAACCTGCTTAGCAACAAGATTATGTCAGACAGAACGAACGAAGCGCCTAATATACGACTGTGCGTGTTTTGCAAAAAATGCAGCAGTGTGCACAGCACCACCATCATACCTGTTGAGTAAATGCACTCTGTACTGAAAGCAAGCTGGAAAAGCTTTGACTATTGCCTCGTCTTCAACAGAGTTTCACACTTACGTGTCCAGCCATCTCTACGGGCTGCAAAAGGAAATATCCTCACCTTCTATGCCATATAAGGACAACGGTGAAGTGCATTAAAAAAAAAAAAAAGGAGTGCACACTGCCAACTACAGACACATTTAACTGTTAAGAAAGCCTTTCCTCCATCCTCATAAACCTCAGTTTTACCATTTCTAAGCTTTTCTAAATGAATTGTATACCTATTTTACCAGTTAATTTGTGCTTTAATGTTACTTTATTAACAGAAACAGAAGAGCTATCCTTGAAATCTAATGTTCATCCACTGTTCTGCCAGTTGTTTAAAAAGGCAGCCTTAAGAAGAAGCACCCGAGGTAAAAACCCTAGTCACCTGTAGCGTCTCCCCTTAAAAAGAATAAAAACAACACTGAACATAAAAAAGTAGTCAATATTGTTGCAAAACCCTCTCGCTTCCCACGATGGGAAAACCAACATGGATCCGC
>CALSCE010000030.1:6785335-6800781 GCA_943593645.1 Bovichtus variegatus
AGAGAGAGAGGTAGAGAGAGAGAGAGAGAGGTAGAGAGAGAGAGAGATTGAGAAAGAGAGGTAGAGAGAGAAAGAAGTAGAGAGAGAAAGAGGTAGAGAGAGAGGTAGAGAGAGAGAGAGAGAGATTGAGAAAGAGAGGTAGAGAGAGAAAGAAGTAGAGAGAGAAAGAGGTAGAGAAAGAGGTAGAGAGAGAGGTAGAGAGAGAGAGAGGGGGAGAGAGAGGTAGAGAGAAAGGTAGAGAGAGAGAGGTAGAGAGAGAGAGGTAGAGAGAGAGAGAGAGACCTGTGACCTCCTCCACTACATCAGAACAAACTATTTAACAATCGAAGTGATAAACCATCTTGTAAATTGAGGCGCTTGTAGTTCTCAACAATAAACTAGCTATTATTGTGTGTGTGTGTGTGTGTGTGTGTGTGTGTGTGTGTGTGTGTGTGAAGTTGCAAATAAAAAAAAGGAGCTGCCATAAATGAAAAGTGTGAATAAAAGGTCAGCCGCCTCCTTCCTGCAGCACAGACTGCTTTGTAGAAAAGACTGTCCAGATGTGGCAGCTAAGCTAATTTTCCAACATCTCAGAAAAAGGATCAGAAACTCTGACGCTGCTCAGCGGAGGTTTTACAGTCACAGAACATGAAAGCGCAGACATAAAGCCAGCAAGCCTAGACAGCGTTCACCTGTCTTTACTTACAGCGTGGCATTGAAAGGAAACATTTGATGTGCTTTGTTGTAAATATAAGAATCTATAGCATAAAGAACAAAAGGTCAAATCAATAATATCCTCTTCCTAATGAGACAAGAGTGTAGGGCTGCAATTTAGGATTATTTTCAATATTGATGAATCTGCAGATTATTATTACAGACCGTGAGAAATGTCCATCCCAGTTTCTCAAAATCCAAGGTAATGTCTATAAATGTCTTGTGTTGTCAGTCGGAAAACCCAACATATTCACTTTAATGTGATATAAAAACAGAAGAAAAAAAATAAAGAAAGAAAAAAATAGGAAATCTCCATATTTGAGAGGCTGACAACAGCATTTTCTGACATTTTTGCATGCAATATTACTGTAGTGATTAATCAATTAGAAATGGTTGCCGATTCTTTTTGTGCCGATCAATTTATCAATTAGTCGACTAATCGTTCCAACTCTACAAGAGGGCAAGCACTTGAGCCACTCTGGGAAATTAATGAGACAGCTCAGCTTTAAGATGTTGCAATGTATACCAAGATATGAAAAAAAGAAAAAAGCCACACACCAGCCCAAAGCCCATTTTCAACTTCCAAGTTATGTAAAGAAGCAATGAGGCAACGCACGCTCGTCATGGTTGAACTGTGGGGTTGAGGGGACAGCCAACAGCTAACGGACACTTCCCAGATGTTTCTAGAAACCGCCAGTCATCCATGCCAAATGCCCAGCTGATCGAACGTGTTAAACCTCCCCGGACCCACGGAGGTTTGTTGTGCATGAGCCAAACATGTCCCATCATCCTCCCTGCATGCCAGTGCTTCCTGCTCCAGAGCAATGTGACGGTCAAATCATGTCAATCTCACAATCTCCCATTTGCCTTATCGTGTCCAATCTAAGACGCATGCACCGACAGTGTGACGCACTGTGGAGATCTCGTTCGTGGACATGTTGATTTAGGTTAATGATCCTGCGGATAATGACATCCTGCTAACTATACCTCAGAATGCAACATTGTGCATGCATGCCAGAGAGAGTGAGGTAAGCATACCAGTCAACTACAAGGTCTGCGGTTTGTGAGCAGAGGGGAAGTAGCCGTTAAGCAGCGCTGCATCTCTCTGCAACGTCTTGTGCTAAAATAGTCAACAGACCCAAGCCAATTTAATGCAGTTTCTTTTCTTTTTTTTTTTATTTGGGCTTGTGGAGGAGCAGCTACAGTGGATAACCCCTGCAAGAGTCGGCTCCAAAAAAGGGAAAAAGGGCATTCCCTGCCTCCTGCGTGTATATGTGTGTGTGTGTGTGTGTGTAATGCACTTGCACAAGGCAGGAAGTTCACAGCTAAAAGTGAAAGAGATGTTATCTGTGGCAAGACGTTGCTTTTTTCCATGAAGTCATCACAGGCCCCTGGCTGCAACAAAAGGGCTACTGTTTGACTTGCACAATGTGCCGCTCTGCTCCACAGCTTGGCCACACATGCAAATGACAGGCCAGGAGGGAAAGGTGTGGTGATGTCAGGTCCGAGCGCCACACGACAATACTCATCCAACACAAGCTGAGCGTAAAAGATGGAGACTTGGGGGGGCTGCTATGATTTCACCTGAAAGACACCCGATAATCAACTTTACTTGCACCGATACTATTCTGACAGTAGAGGTTATTTCTTTGTGATCTTTATCGCTCTTCAAATGTTAAATGGCTCGACATATCTACTTCCCCTCTCGTATCTTGTAATTAGAGTAGGAAAGTATACAGCCGTGTGCAGAACAACTGTTGAAAGTGAAAACAGGTTGTTCAAGATTTTCTGTTTCATTATCTTCACAGCCTCATCCTCTTCCACTCCTGAGCCTGCTCTGCACTTCCTGATCCCTGCATGAGAGCTGGGGATGTCACATTACCGTAGTCAAGGGGTCTGCACGTTTGTTTTAGAGGACAATAAAGCTTTCTAGTGAACTACCATATATATATATATATATATATACACACACTGACATAGTTTCAAAGGAGACCTGACATGCCATGAGGTGACTTCAGGGAATGAACTGAATACATTTTTTTTTTTTTTTTTTTTTTTTAAAGAATAATTGATTTTAATTAAATAAGAGGGAAAAAATACTCCCTTGTGCAGATGTGTATACATGTGTGTCAACGTTAAATGGTGTGATACGCAATGAATGATTTCAACATGTGCATCAATGAACGTGCCACTTGCATTTCCACTGACTGTGCGCCAGAGTCAATAGGATTGTTTGGTGTTTTTTTAGTGTTTTTTTACGCACACGCTTTGCATCAGCCTGCAATATAACGGCAGCAGTTTCATTTCCAAGCAAATGAATCGAGGCTGTATCGAGGCTGTAATACCTAGCAGCTATGAAGTGCAATTAGGATGAAGTAATATATTTAAACTACTCACCGTTCGGTCCATATCTGTCCACATTGACTTTGACTTGCTCCAGAGTCAGCCCAGTGTTTTCGTTCACACCGAAGTTGTCTAAAACTTCAGTCGCCGATTTAGTGTGTGCATTTTCCATCTTGGCGGACTGGGCTCAGATGATCAGAACGAAGTGCATGTAGTTGAGTAACATCTATTGTGACAATAGGCGGGTGTGCAGGCTGGTCGGGGGGGGCGGGAGGGGGGGGGGTGTGGGGGGGGGGGGGGGGGGGGGGTGTGAAACGAACAGCAGTAATCTTCTCCGCTGAGGCGGCTGAGTGTCGGTCGCGTCCGCTCTGTCACCTGTCTGTCCCCCCTTGAAGAAAAGCTCCGGCTCCGCGGTACAGACGCTGTTGTGGCTCTGCTGGTCGACTGCTGCCGCTGCTACTTCATCTCCATCTGAAGGTGTGCTGCGTGTGTGCCGGGGCGGACCGCCTCTCCGCTGCTGAGCACTCCCTCCCGCGCTCCCATTGGCTGCGCGTACCTGAGCGGAGGGTTCCGCTGCCTCGTGCGACCACTTCAAACATCTGCCGTTAAAACAGGATACACGCAGCTCCGTCGGCCCTCGTGTTTGCTATAGTGCACGTTGTTGACTTGTTGTAGTTAATGCTGCCGTGTGACGTAGTTCCATTGCTTGTTTTGTTATAGGGGGAAATTACCTTTTTTGCTTGTAGACTTCAAATCAGCTGTGCGTCACCGCCATTGGAGCGGAAGGGGACAAAGTGCCTTGCTCAAGGACTATTAAAATCAAATCAAAAATACAATATTTTTCCCTCTTACCTGTAGTGCTATTTATCAATCTAGATTGTTTTGCTGCCAAGCCATCTAGTTCCATTATATTCCAGAGAAGGCAGACATCTTTTACGGCCAATATCTCCAACACTCGACAGCTCACACCAAAACAATCTAGATTAATAAACAGCACTACAGGTAAGAGGAAAATATATATACAGTATATTTTTTTATTTTAGGGTTAGCTGTACCTTTTGAAACAATGTTTTTCATGTGCTCAGCACCCACACTGCTGCTGTTAATGTGAGACCAGTGCAGAGTTACAGTACTAGTTTGCATACTGGACACAACAGTGTCCCCAAAAATCGAGTCACTCTTTTCCGTTCCACATTCCATTTTACACTGTGAAGTTGACTTGACAACTGACGTACGTTTTTAGGTTGAGAAAAATAAGTAACACACTGAAATGTAACTAAGATAGTCTGGAATTAGAGGGCTTTATGATTTATGATTTTACTGCCTAGTGTATTTGTTGTATCCAAATCACTATCAACAGCTGACCGTGATCTCCCAGAGATCATTACAAGAATGATGGCGGAAGGGACGATCCACATTTTTTCTCTTCTAATTTCAAATAATTGCCGTATTTACGTACTGAAATACAAGAAAATGAAGACATGTACAATTAACAGTCTGCTGAAGCATATTTTCGAGATGCAGGTCATTTGCAGGAAGCGTTGCGTACACGTTTGTGGAGAGGAAGCTTGAGTTTCTTTGTTGTTTTGTAGGTTAGATTTTTGGGATTTCTTACTGAGCAGAGCCATCACTTACAAATAACATTTAGTGTTTGAATTTTACAACAGGAGAATGCAATTAATACGATAAGCATACTTTTAAAAAAGTGCAGTAGAATATGCAATGTGAAACAACAACATAAATGTAACGGGAACACAGTCAGACGTGATGGCGGTGTTGTTCTGTCACTAGTGTAATGAGCTGGACATTCAGAGCTGCACAATAGCAGCCAAACAGAATGTCTCAAAATCTGACAGCTGTGTTCTCTGTCCTTGCATTCCTGCCAGACTGTTCTCTCAAAGAGACTTGGCATGAGCATCCTTCTTAAATCCACTCGTTGCTGTCCTGGTATTGAGAAACAGCCTCCGAGTCCTCAGGATCAACGATGAAAACAATCGCTTCAGAGGATGTTTGCCGACACAGGGTCACCCAGGAAGTCCAGTGAGAAGACACTTCTTTTTAAGGCAAAATGAAATAAAATAATAAAATACATCAAGACCAACAAAGTGGTAGTAAGCTATAGGAACACCAGATATTTTCATGTGTACAGTTATGGAAATGTAAAATATAAATGAAAATATTGTGCAATTACACATCTTTTTCAACAACCATGAAGTAACCTTAAAGTCTACATCTAAAAATATGAACATTACAATTAAAAGTGTAAATGTCCTCATTCTGCAGAAAAAATCTACATGTGACTGATATATTATCATACCCTCCTGGGAACCGAGGGGGAAAAGGTGTCTTCCAATTTCCTTTTTTTTTGTGATTTCCTACATATTTAGGGTTAAAAAAAACATCTTGCAATTACACTTTAAAAAAATAAATAAATAAATGTTTATGTCCTCTGTACAATGCAGCAGGCATTGATAGAGTAGCTCACAAGAGTAAAAGGAGATCCATGTGAACAAAATGTCCACTACAGAGGACTCAAGTCAATGGGGCTCAGGAGGATACATTACATCATCTGATTATTATACATATGCAACAATAAGCGGAAGTAGTAGTAACTAGACACTGCTTGGAATATTTTACATTACATTTCATTTAGCTGCCGCTTTTGTCCAAAAGGACTTACAATAAGTGCAAACAATGAGGATACAAACTCAGAACAGCAAGAATCTTGCAACTAAATTAGCTTCAAATAGACCAAACCATTAACTTCAAATAAGCCAAACCAATTTAAGTGCTACATATAGAAATGAGAAAATGTATTAAAAAAAAGAAAACATTTTTTATTTTATTTTTATTGGCCAAGATGCTGTCGAAACAGATGGGTTTTCAGTCTGCCACGGAAGGTGTGTAGACCACCTTTCTGCAGACCTGATATCAATGGGGAGCTCGTTGCACCATTTTGGGGCCAGGAGAGCAAACCGGCGGGTTTTATTTGAGGGGTTTCTGGGTCCCACTCGCAGTGAGGGAGAAGCGAGCGGGCTGGGGTGTAGTAGTTTACTGTTGGCTGCAGTCTTTGCGGTGTGTTCAAATGTGACTTTTTTGCCAAGACGCAGGCAACGTGAGGCGACGCAACAGCCGGCTCGGTCGCCACTTGTTCTTTGATGTCTGTTTGCTGTGTCACGGCCTTAAGTACCAGTCGGGCTGCTGCGCTCTGGATGAGCTGCAGAGGTGGGATAGCACATGTAGGCAGTCCAGCCAGGAGGGAGCTGCAGTAGTCAAGGTGTGAGATGACAAGAGCCTGGACCAGAACCTGCGTTGCCTTCTGGGTCAGTACAGGACGTACCCTCCTGAGGTTGTAAAGATTGTGTCTGCAGGAGCGGGCTGTTGCGGCGATGCTGGCAGCGGCAAGTCCAGCGTCACACCAAGATTCCTTGCAGTCCGAGTCGGGGAAACAACCGAGGTGCCGATGTTGATAGAAAGCTTGAGTGTATTCCCCTCTGAAATGTAGTGGAGTATTATAAAGAAGATGGAAGTGGAAATACTATATTAAGGTACAAGAACCACACAATTGTACTTAAGTACTTTTCACCACTGTAAATATGTCATTTTAAAAAGAAAAAACCTCCATACATGGGTAAGTTATGGGATGAAAATCAAATATGGTTAAACACATTTCGGCAAGTGTGCCAATACGTTAGTGTATTTAATAACATATTTGCACAGAGGTTTTTAAAGTGGGAGGCCGGCCTCCCCAGGGGGGCTCCAAACAGTTCCAGAGGAGGCTCAGTGGCTAGAAGGGAAACAATATAACGGTAGTTATTAAAAGAATATCACATAAAATAGCGAGATAAGAGATCAGAGATACAGTAGTTTTGAAAAAATGCACTGTTTTTCCTCACTTTCCCAGAGCCAGAAACTAATAAATGCCTTAGGACGGATACTTTTTATGTATTTGGTGCAATCTGGAGTTATGTCAAAAAGCATTATAAGGCTATCTTGACTCAATTGTTCAATGTGTCTTTGATCAAATGATATATCCCATGGCATCCAGGGATTGAGCGAAACTAAGCAAGTATACTAAGGGGGCGCCTTCTTCCAAGCTTTGTCTGCGGGGAGGCCCACAGTCTCAGCACATATTTATTCAAGCCTTATTATTTTTTAGCATCTACTTGACTGCCTGGAATGCGTCGCTTTTCAGCCTGGTCTCCTTAAAATTGCGTTCCCATACAACAAAGCTACATCGTCAATTACATTTCGAGGGAAACATTTTTTCTCTTACATTTACATTACTGTACATTTGTTTTTGACGTACCAGAGATATGTTTCTAATAACATTCCGTGTAAGTCCTCATAGTGAGGAGGTCGCGGTGGACGGAGGGGTCAAATAAACACAGGACTTCCACCCAGGAGACTGTTCGGGTCCCGTGTGAAAGGAAAAGTCAATGTTAACTTACGTCACGTACATAATGTGCTTAAATGACGTAGCCTACGTCATTTAAATTATGTAACAAGCATCCTTTTTTAACCCAAACCACAACCTTTTCCTAAACCTAACCAAGTTTGTTTCAGTACAACGTTAACCACGTTTAAAACTTGAACCTAATCCGGGAGGAAATATGTTTCCATCATAATTGAGATTGCAGTTTTGTTGTATGGGAACAGGATTTCTCCTCTTGAAGCACCATGGGGTCGAGGAAACACCAGAAGTGCTCCTGGAATCATCAATGTTCATCATAAATGTTCCTTTTTCCTGAGACATCATGATTGCATCCTGGTGACTGAAATTATAATTTTTTTATGAATCCACATTGATGCACTAATTCACTTTCCTTGCTTATGGCGCTTTCCAACAACCTGTTTCAACCAGAAACACATGAAAGTACAGCAGCAACCCATCAACGTGCTCTCTGCTTGTGACTTTAAGCACTCTGGTTAATCACGTTCTGGCTAAAATTGGTGGCTCATAGCAAATGAATGTATTTATTTTCCTTTATTTAGCTAGGAAGGTCTCATTGAGATACAAGAGCTCTTCTTTCACGGATATATACTCAAGACGGCAGCACAAGCAGTTTTACATAAAAACAGAACACATACAGTACATAAAAGCAACACAAGGGAAATACATATAGGCCATACCAGCGAGATCCATAACACATTCCACCTCAAGGATTATGTAAAGTTCAACATGTTTCCTTGAAGTTTGTAAAATCGTTTAAAGGTATTCAAAAATGTGAATACTTCTAAGGTGATGATATTTTGTAACTCATGCCATGCGCAGGGTGCATCAGAAACAAGTATAAGTCTACCTTCAGTGTACACAAAGGCATTATTTTGCATATCATTTACTCAGACCCCATCAGGACTTGAACTTCCTGGTAAACTGTCAATTCTTAGAAAACACTAAAGGTGACCTCATGCGACGTGCAGTAGGTGTAACCTAAACTTCCAACCAATGAAACCATCACACATCTCTGATCCTGCCCCGGTGCTGAGCCTATGATCAAATCAAACTCCTGTTCTCCTTTGTCTATGTCCTTTAGGTTTAAACTCTTGATTGATGCCTGTTTCGTCCTGATTGGCTGCTTGCAGTACTCAGATCTTATTCTTCAGTAAAGGCAGTATTGCCACAGTGTAGAAATACTGTGTCACAAGTAAAAGTCCTGCATTCAACATTGTACTTAATTACAAAAGTATTAGCATCAAAATATACTTAAAGTATCAAAATTAGAATTCATGTTGCAGCTGGTAAAGGTGGAGCTTATTTATATTGCTTGATATATTGCTGGTTCGCTTGTGAATTTCCCCCAGGGACCAAAAAAGTCTCATCTAATCTTAACCTATGATAATAGATTATAATTCATTTGTTGATTCAATTTCATATCATTAATCTAAAACTGCAAATTAACCTAGTAACTCTAGTAATTAAATAAATGCAGTGGAGTAAAAAAGCATAATTTTTACCACTGAAATGTAGTGGAGTCACAGACTGTGTATAAGAAGTTGACGTAGTCCCCGTGACGTCACCTATTGATTTGTGGACTACTGTTTTGAAGCCTTGAGTTTGGCATTTTGGCTGTCACCATCTTGATTTTTTTAAATTCAAAAGTGACAATATATGGACGAGAGGGTGGAGCTAAGTACAACCGAATGCTGGACAAGATATTTTTTAGGCAGCAAAAAGGTTACAAATAACTTTCATGAACCGAAGACACACTGTAAAAGGGTTAAAGTTCTAAGATGGACAACACACACCGGACAACGGCGTGGTAGCGACCTGCCAATCACAAGGTAGCCAGTGGTGTTGCCCCCTGCTGGCCATTACAAAGAATGCAAGTTTAAGGCACTTCTGTATTGGCTTTTTAGAGCCCGAGGTTGCCGCCTGAGTAGAGTAGTAGTATAAAGAAGTTGAACATTTAAATAATTAAGTAAAGTACAACTATGCCACTAGATATTGGTATTGGCATTGAACAAAGCATATCTTTCAAACCAATTGTACACTATGCATAAAATAAATAACAAAACAACTATTTTACAATACAAAAATAATAACAAAAAACTTTACACTGATGCCCCACGCTTACGTTAAATGATGCAGTAAAGTTCCCAAAATCCCAAGAGTCAACTTTACGCTAACGTTATAGTGTTTACAATGCTAGTTAGCTATGTTAGTTTAGTGTCACTGCACCTTTACAGTCACATGATGGTTCCCAAAGTCGGCCTCAATCCATTATAAACCTGTATTGTTTATTAAAGAAAGATCACTGTAAAATAATTTATGAATGTGGAGCCCCAATTGGCCTTTATGTATGGGGGAAATCAGCACTTTATTCATATAGTGGCAATGCATTTACCCAGTTATCATTGGCTTGGGATGAACTAAATGCAAGTAGATAAACCAGTGTTCCAGATTTCCCTTCTAACACTTTATCCTTAGTTTAAGGTTACTGCAGCACAATCTCCCAACAGCATGCAGATGCTGAAATGGGTCTACTGTTGGAGATCACAGGTATGGACTGGGACCTCGTTGGGCACAAAATATTTAAGGAACAAGGTGCTCCAATTCTGTCCTCGCTCACAGCCGGCCTCTTCTCTCACAGCAAAAAAAAAGAAAAGTGTATTTATATCTGGATCTTACGTAACTTCCAGAACTGCTGTCTGGAGGATGGTCACTGGCTGCTTGAAGTTCTTGGATGCTAAGTGCCTACAAGTGCCCTCTCACTTGCTTTGGGGGTTCTGTTTTCGCCTCTGTGTCAATATTCAGACCCAAAGATTTTCTATTTTTAAAAATCAGACCTCACTACTGCTATCCACAGATCCCCGGCAGACACTAGAACCACAGGTTCCACTGGCTCTGCTCGCTGCCCACTCACACGCACAGTCAGTGAGATTATTGTGAGTCATCATCAGTATCGATTTATGGTTCTCTTTAATCATGTGTGTGTGAGTGCCTTTTGCACCAGCCCTCGCGGTGACATAAATCTTCGAGAGAACCCCTTCAATGCCAAAGCTCTCATGAAAAGGAAATCCCCACCCTGACCCCCCTCTATGGTTCACTCCCTCTTTCCCCTCAGTGGCACACACTGGGGGACTGTGCTAGTCTCAGTGCCGGTCACACAACATTTTCCACACAGCGCTGTCAGCCTTCCAATAGCATTTGCCTTCCCCTTTTTGCTTGCAGCTTTAATTTGCATGAGGGAAATGAGCCGTGGCCTCCCAAGCGTGAAAAAAAAAAAAAAAAGAGATATTTCCCTTCACCTCGCACGTCATCGCAAACCTACTGTACTCCATCTGAGACAAAACATGAAATTCTCTGTGCACCTGGACCTGAATTCAGGTTTTGACATTTGATATGACATTTATTTTGAATTTGACTGTGAAAAACAGCCACCCTTGATGTTTTTTTTTTCTTTCTGAGAGTACTTTCTCGGTACATTTGAAATCTCTATGCTGCCTGTACAAAAGACTGGAGTGTTGGGGACAAACAGCTGCTGCTGCCACTGACTTTGATTCAAGAAGACATGAGTCAAAAAAACAGTCTGAAGCAGCTGTACCTGACAAACAGCTCAAGTGGCAAGTCGACCCCACCCAGCTGCCTGGCCATTAATAAACCTCTCCCCTCTTTTCCCTTTTCCCCTTTCTCCTTCCCTCTTCCCCTGTTCTGGGGCTTTGCACATCATTTAATAGTCTGGAGCAGCAGGATGCCACGCAGCCTGCCAGCCCCAGGAAGGGAAGGCAAATGTTTTGTATCAGGGGAGAACTGTGTGCTTAATAACTCAATATTTTAAATACAGTTCTCGAATGATGCTCGAAACAGCCGTACACACCTTTGATGTCTTTAGGACTATTGCCAGTATTAAAGAGGCATGGAGAAATAACACCCGTTTTCAAACACGTAGAGAAGAGTTACTTTAATTATATAAATATCACGCAAAAGTAATGATTATTCATGTGAAAGATTTCGATGCGATTTAACACGTTTAATTAGACATCATTTACAAGGCAAGTTGCCTCATTACTTTCAGTGGCATGAAAAGAGATGTCAGTGGAGTAGAGTAGGGCAATAATTGTAAATGCTAAAATATAGCAGTAGCACAAGCAGAGAAGACTCAGTAGGTGACTCATTAATGTCAGTATCATATAAAATATATCTAAAGTTATAATATTAGCTAACATTAGCCACCGTAAGCTAATTGTCATACCAGACCAAGTAAGGCTGTAGCAGCCCTGAGTGTACTGAAGATAACACAGGCGTGTTTTATTGCTTTAAAACTATATGAATGTGTTATTCATTCTTTCATAACTTACAAAGTCTCTCTTTAACTGCCACTGCAAGAGTGGATATCATCCTATAACTGACACAGTTGTTAGATTTGTTCGGTCCATATCTTTTGGTGGTAGTAGTGGGGTATTGGTAGTATAGGGAAACCAATGCATTTACAGAACATTCATCTCAAAGTGTATATTTACATCAGGGATTGAAATAGAACTGTGTAGGTTGTTTAAGTGAACCTAATTATTCTGCCTGTCACTCTTTCTCCCTCCAACATTGCTCAAATAAACAATTTGAATTAATCCGAGCGATTCTATTGCTCTTGATTATTGTAGATAATTTTGTGTGATATGATTAAACTGCACAACCTTTGACAGCCCACTTTCTACTCTTGTCACTATTCATTTTCCATTCTCCCTAAAGCCAACACTTCAATTCTGAATAGGCTAGCCCGGCTCCAACGCGAACGCACGCTCGCTCGCACGCACGCACGCACGCACGCACACACACACACACACTGTTTGCTACTCAATCAATTTTGTTCAGGATGAGTCACAGTGCGATGACTGGGGTCACTTTGTCAATCAGTCTGTCTGTAATGGAATAAAACGCTGCATATAAAGCAATTACAAGAGTCACTGATGATGTGAGTTTAATAGGCACCCCAGTGCAGGCCTGTGCTTCATGCATGGTCCCATACACAAGCACAGAATAACAGGTCCAATCCGTTGCGGCCCTAACCCAACGGTTAGGAGGAGTCAGCAGTTATTGACAGTATAAAACAGTCAATAAAATAGTTTTTTCAAAAATTGTAAATCACCCCAACCACGAACCAGGTCCTAAATGATCACAAAGCATATTAGGCTGATGGGTCCTGTAGTATGCGAGATTAACACACACACACACACACACACACACACACACACACACACACACACACACACACACACACACACACACACACACACACACACACACACACACGACTGAATGCATGATCTTATGCCTGGCAGACAAAACTAATTGCTCAATACAACAACAACAACAACAAAAAATCTTCTTTTATACCCAATAAAGCCTGCTTTACCTTTGTAAACCTTTAAAACAAGTTGTATTGCTTTGGTATACTTTAAGGTTCCTTAGTCTTAAAGGGTGGGACAGACATCTGCATCATAATTCCTGTATCTGTGGCTCAGAGCTCTGCCCACATATCCAGTCAGCCCACAATCAAATCACTGGTCTCTGAAGCAGCCTGTTCCATGTTAAATCACTGCCAAGCAGCCCTGACAGACCGTGTATGGTTAATTAATATAGATGCTAAATACATTTGAATTAGAGAGAGAGAGAGAGAGCGAGAGAAAAGGGGGAATATATTATACATTTAAGAGGAAAGTATCTCAGCTACAGAGAAAGAAAGAAAGATTCAGCTGTATTGAAACTGATCATTGACTACTTCACTCGTGTTTTTCTTCTATGAGAGCTATAGTTCCTTTGGACATCCAAGATATGTTGTTCATTAAAATCTTCTCACCTTAGCGAAGCCCTCACTGAGTACTTATAGGCGTTGCAGAAATTATTAACTGGGACTAAGCAGTTCCATCAATAACGATAATAACTATCAATCGGAGCAGCTTTTGCTCTTAGAAAGAAGCCATACATTTTCTGAAGCCACAAAGATGGGAGCAGGACTTTGCGCATACAAAGTACATTAACATTGAAATGCACTTGATTTTTTATTGCAGTACTAAAACAAAAAGATATGTACCGCCACTGTTTCATCGCAAAATATCCTCAGTCACCTTTTCAATCAGTTTGAATTCCTTGTTAAAATCATATAGCTGTAAATCAGCATTAGAAGGGAGTAAGAAGCAGGAAAAAATAGGACGACAAATACAAAATGTCCTCAGGCAAAGGAAAGACAACGCGGAATAACAAGCGCCGACACTATTCCCCTGTCCAGGTGATGAATAGAATTTTGCATTCAGGATTTGCACTTCTAGCTCGTCTTGGGCCTGCTAATGCTATTAATAGCAGTGATGATCACCCTCCGAAGGCTTCTTCTGTGCTCCTCAGCGTTTGGTTTGACAGGTCATCTACACCAATTAACTCTCGCATGAAATGCTGTCAACAAGTGCAGAGGTTTCACAACTTTGGGCTTTGACATGATACCACAGCTGGCGGTGTAAAATCCAGACACGGCAGTGACGATCGCACTCACGAGTGGGTTTGTGTGCTTTGAAAGGTATCATTGTTACTCCACCAGGAATATTTATTCCCACCTCTGATTTGAGTTATAAAAGAGTAACAGATTGTATGAACAAATGTATTAAAAAGTGAAGGTTTGAAGAATTACACCCCCTCCATGCAATGATAAATGTTTCTGGAAAGTCACTTCTGTGGGTCCCCTGCCTCCTCTAATCATTTCTCCACACTCATCATCACCAAGGACAGACTGGGCCATTACAGAGGATCAAGTGCCGGTCTTCCAATCCCCCAAGGGCTTTTATGTAAATCAGCAATGAACACGCTTCTCCACATCACAACAGACAGAGCACAACAACGATGGAGGCTGTCGCTTCCTGTCGGACAGCTCCAATTACGGAGGGGGGGGGGGACGGAGAGGGACAGGTGACGCATAACGAAATAATGTTAAGATTCAAACGAATGAGAGTGCTGGAAGCTGCTGACAATACTTTTACATGAGATCTTTTTGGATAAAGAGTTTCTGTTGCTTTGCTCCACTTAGTTTCTGCGTGTGACACCCTGCACCCGGATTACCTTTTCAAGAGTCTAGAGAAAATAAAGTTGACTTCTCCCTGTGCCGGGTTAACTGTCATTCATAGCCTCAATTGACATTCACATAAGGGCTAATTGGCCCTAAATGCTCCACCAGCTAGTCGCTAACGTCTGTTTGCTGATTGGTGTGAGGTAAGTAGAGTACAACGACTTTAGAGCTTCCTTCTTCTCAACAGCTGCCTGCTGCGGCTGAAAGCGATGCTGTGAGAGTAGTGAGGGTGAACCAAAACAGTTAAGCTGCAGGCCAGAAAATCAAACCAATTCTCACATTACACGTTCATTTGTTTCATTTTTATTATGAAAAAATAAATATCAGTTATACACGCTTTAAATATAGAAATTAATTAATTAATTTTTTAAATACTTGTTTTGCTGTAAATGGCTGAGTTACCTGTAGCCACAGAATGTACAATAAAAAGCAATTGGTGTCCCCATAGGCTGGTGTTTGAATAAAAAACAGGCTTAAGGTTAGGTTACCACAGAGACTTTAAAGAATAAGTTACCCGCAAAATGACCGTTTCTATGTCAATTAACATCGGGTGAGTAATTAATATACAAATGGTAATTTTGGGGGTGAAGTATTCCTTTAATAAGTTGCAGATAAAGTCTATAGTTAATACAGGATGCAAAGCACTCCTGTAAGACTGAACCCAGGGCCTTTTTGCACACCTTGTGATATGCACTGCTCAAGCTTCCTAACAAGGAAGCAACTCTTATTAGTCTCTCCGCACTCAAAGTTGATATGGCAGACAGGGACTCATCCTTGATCCGGCATCCCAGGAGAGCTTGTACCCTTACTGTGTGTGTGTGTGTGTGTGTGTGTGTGTGTGTGTGTGTGTGTGTGTGT
>CALSCE010000030.1:6800791-6812935 GCA_943593645.1 Bovichtus variegatus
TGTGTGTGTGTGTGTGTGTGTGTGTGTGTGTGTGTGTGTGTGTGTGTTTGCCTGGCTAAATGAGGACTGTCCAGTAGTCTGGCTCTTCCCTCCGTCCGATCATTTTTAATGAGGGACAGATGGCTCCTCTCTGTCAGCACCTCTTCCGTTCATCATCCCTTCATCAGTCTACAGTGTAATATCGCAAAGCAGAGCAGTGACTACGCAATGACAAAAGCTCTGGTAGCAAAGTGCATGGCCTTTTATATAGGAGCCCCTCCCGCCCCCAGTGAAAGCACAGGGGGGTTGTTTAGTGTGTACTCAGATGAGTCAGGCTTTCAGGACTCATGACAAACACTGTCAGATGGAACAGATGGGTGAGGATAGTAACTTTTTCAGTTTGAATATTAACACTTCTCCTTTTAGAACAAATGTGTGACTTTATTGAAACGAGGTGAGAGAGACACACTTCTTCTCTTTGAGTCCTCCTGCCTCCCCGTCAACAGAGCGGGGCTGAACGAGCAGCAGAGCAACTGCAGGATAGGTTTCATACACCAGCAGCACCAGATTTCGTGAATGAGTTCCCCTGGGTCTCATTACGTTTGTCAGATGCTGTAAGAACGACTTTCTCCTGTCAGTTTACCCCATTGAAATATTAGCCACAGAGATTGTGCTGTGCAGCCACAGAGGAGGAAAAGCAAACATTTCATTATTTCTTTGAAATTCGACCAATGACGGTAATTACCATCTTGTGTATAAGAAGTCTGGAGGAGATAATGTGCAACTGCTTGCTGCGCCCGAAAACGACACAATGAGAGCGTTGAGAGTGAACCAAAACACTAAAGTTGATGGCTGTAAAACACTTTGTTCATCACTACGGGCTTAACCTTTCACATTACACATTTTATCAATCTTAAAAATATTAAAGGAACAAATGCAAATCATATAGCATAGGAGACATGAGAAATAATACACACCTCATATAGAAAGCAAACAAGTGGGAATGCACAAACATTTCAGGCAACTGACTGCTGATAAATACAGATATGCAAAGACACTGTACATCAGCAGATGTCTACTCATCTCAACAGTCGTGAGTTCTAACCACACCTGTGAGGTTTGTGCGCTGCCTGTTGTGGCGAGAGAGTTTTACAGTAAGGGGAAGAATAACAGGAAAGGGAGGAGCGAGACTCGAAGGCAGGGGAGTCCAAGATGCTAACACTGTGGCAATTCCACTCGCACAATACAGATGAAAATAGCTACTCTGTGGACAGTAACTGAATACTGAAGTCAACTGAGGGGTTCCTCATTTAAAGAGCAGTCAGAACACTACCAACTGGAAGAGAACACATTTGTCCAACTTGTTCAACTGTTTAGTGAAAATGTAAGGATAATCTGTGAGCTAACAACTCCTTTAAATGCAACATGTTTAATGTCATGAGGAAAATGGTACAGTCCATTAGGTAAAAATCAGCTGCAAATAGATTACCAGTTGATGGTAATGGCCATCATCTGGCTCTAAGGCTGTAATTTAGGTAACAAATACCAGGTGTAAAATGGGGTCAGATGCAACTGCAGTGTGCCTTTAATGCACAACAACCACAAAAACAACAACATCACCTTCCATCTTGGTTTCAGGAGAAAACATGCAAATCAAACAGACAACAGGCGGCGCTGGTAACATACTGTTACAAACGGGAAACACGTGAGATGAAGTGTTCAGTTTTTTAACTAAACATTAATAAAACATAGAAGAGTGATTTCTGCCACAATGTGAAGGAAATAAAAGTCTAATTTTGAATGTGTATCCCAGAGAGCCATTAGAATGAAATGCAACACAGTTGAACCATAAGAAACAATGCAACGTCGACACTGCTTATAGATGAACACAAAACCAAAAGGCTGGGGAGTGAAGACAATAAAGTGGATTTCTGGGAAAACAAATTGTGTTGCTTAAAGCAGCAGTATGCAACTATTTTACCTTAAAATATCAGCTTCAAAATCATTTTAATGCAGAATGGTGCCTCTCTCAGTCCCACTTTGCATCCCGAACACCTGTTCAGGGAGCAGGTACAATCTCCCGCAGTAAGTGCGTAAGGTTTTATTATAGTTGATTTGGTGAAACTAGATCACATTTTCTGGTTTTACCTCTGATGTCCTCAGGCTGCCCTGCCTTGATTCTCAGTGATTTACAGAGTTTCCTGATGGACAGAAAGCTAAAGTAATGCTAGCTGCTAGCTGCTAACTGCTAGCTGCTAAATGTAGCTGCCTTTAGCTAGTTAGCTCATTTAGCCATGCTGCCAGGACTGGGAGCTCGGAGCACCAGGGGGAATGGTGGTGTTTACATCGCCAGCACAGGAGCTTTGGACCGCTGGGAGTAGGGCGTTGCTGGAGGAAGTTTAAGAAGAGAAAAGAAGACAAGACTAAATCTCGGACTGGCTTTTAGTCGTGGCGAGAGCTTTGCGAAATATAAGGCTGCAAGATGGATGGCGAGCGGGCCTTATTGCTGTTGGACTAGTAAGTAATATTAGTTGGCTTGCTATGTCTTGTGATGTTGCACTTGCTTGGTGTTTGGCTGCGTTAGCAAAGTTGTCGACTCACTAGTTTTTGTTCATAAGTAATGTAATCATAACAAACGTAGCCTACGTGTAACGCTACAGGGAGTGAATTGCAAAAATACAGATTCTTGCATAATGTTGCGTATTTTATCTGAAGAACCACAGTTGCCAACTGTGGGTGGAAAATGTTTCATCTGCTTGTCATAGATACAACCCCTAACAAAAATCAACATTTAAGCCACACTAAATGATTGATAGAGAGGAAACCTTGCTGCTTTGGGCAAGTGCAAGCCAGCGGAAGCCTCAATCGTTTATGCTGAAACTGATAAAGTATGCGTATTCGATATCCAAATAGCCAAAGTGAATGTCTTTGAGAGTAGTGCCTCTTCCATTGTTAAAGCAAATAAGCTTTTATCTCATTTCATCAGCAGCATAATTTTTCCTACTTCCCTCCAACTGTTGGATGGTACTCCTCTCATTCACATCATTGTAATTTTATCCACGTGTCTTTTGCCTCTGCAGATGTTTGTCTATCCTATTAAGCTGCTTCTCTGATCAGTTATCCTCTGCAACTGTAGTTTACTTCATCTACAGTACAACTAAGCTTTTACTATCCAAGTACTTCTGTTGACAGAACATTTTCAACACACACTGTAATGTCCCTCTGTTACTGTTGTATATTGCACTGTTTTCTCAACGCACACTGATGTAGTACACTCTGGAGCTGCTCCATTTGAAATGACAAGGACATTAACTACATAAACACTTCAGCTGTAAATAAAAAAAGTCATTATTTTATGGTGCCACTACCCTTTCCCAACCAAGAAAATACAGCCTCTTTACACATATAATAATTACAAAATATTGCTTTTACATTCACCTCTTTCATCAGCTGTGAAACAACAGCTCAGTGGTGGAAAACACCTTCCTCTCTTGCCTTGTTTTGGCTATAGGAGACACCTGTGCATGCTCAGTCATGAACGTGAGTTTGTACCTGCTTCGCTTCTCGATCGTGCCTGTCTGGTCACGCTCAGCTCCTCTCAGAGGCCTCTCATCACAGAGTGAATTTTAACAGAGAAGAGAGTCTCGTAAAAGTCTCGTAACGCTTTAATGAGCCGTCACACCGGCAGACACAGACAGATAATTAACCTTAATAATTTGTCACGTCATAACAATATCATTGGAAGGTTCTTACTGTGGACTCTCTAGCTGACATCTATCTGCATGTTTCCTGGCTACAGGTATGAGGAGATGGAGGAGAGGAAAAAGAGAGGAGGAGTGATTGTGATGGGGGTTTAGAGATTAGGCCAGCGGATGTTGATTCCTGGAGGATTGCTGGTCCTCTGGGAAGTCTCATTCTTTTTATAGTCTCCATGGTCAGGCTGGAGGAGCTGCCATACAGCCCACTTGACACCTCATTTCTTTTTTTCATTTCATTCCTCTCTCTATTCGTCTCCCCTCTAAAATAAAGCTAACATAATGTTTGTATTTAAAGTGCTGAGCTCTCCCCAGGACTTTTCCCACACAGTGGCCAGGAAGCATTGTTCAAACACATGTACTGACTCTCCCTGGCAGCCAGGGAGACTCACTGTTTATTTTACTGTTATCAGATATAAATGCCATTCGTGAACATAGAATTTGAGATTAATGAGGCGAAGAAAATACATCAAAAGAAATTCTAAAAGAGGAGGAATAATGCAGTCTTATCTAAAGCAATTCACAAATGTGAGAAGATGCACACAGGGAGGCAGGCATGTGAACTGCGTGTGTGCGTGTGCATGCTGTACTCATAGCTTGTATGGCTCAGCACCGTACAAGCTATGAGAACAGTGAGAGGCTGCATCTTGTCTGTGGGTGGGACAAGATGAGCAGACAGTCCAGCTTCACAAGTTGTGAGCTGAGCTGCAGCTACTAAGCTCAGGCCGGGTGCCGAGGAGGAGGAGGAGGAGGAGAGGGGTCGCCACGGAAACACAGACGCACGCCGCTACATTTCAGTTTTACAGCTCACCTCCTGCCTCTCCATCTATCTCATCCTCTGTGACACAAACAAACACATCTATAAACACAGTCGTTTTCCATCAAATCCAATGACATCCTCTGCGAACATTCTGGTTACCTACACATCCCGAACCGAGAGTAACACGTTTTATTGCCAGGGGGGCATGTACAGTATGGAATGTGCACACTGCTTGTA
The DNA here is from genome assembly GCA_943593645.1 of Bovichtus variegatus. Lineage (NCBI taxonomy): Eukaryota > Metazoa > Chordata > Actinopteri > Perciformes > Bovichtidae > Bovichtus > Bovichtus variegatus. Next base: position 6,805,523 of record CALSCE010000030.1, read on the forward strand.
GTATGTCCGGCTTTTGCTTTCTACAAGCATATGGCTATGCTCTTACATACCAGTGGTGGAAAGTACCTAAGTACATTTAAAGTGCTTAAAGGAATAGTTCTGAGTGTTTGAAGTGGGGTTGTATGAGGTCACATCCTGATCCAGAGTCAGTGTATAAACTACAGTAGATGGCGGACGGCACGTCCCAAGTTAGAAGAAACAGACAGGAAGACCAGCACAGATGCTAAGCAATATACTGCTGTGGACTGGGGCAGCAGCAAAAAATCAATCTCAGTCACTTTGGTGGATCTGAAGTAGCTCCATTAAACACCAAAGTCACACAGTAACACCAACACACTGACCAGTCAAGGCAGCGGTAGACCAGCATCTCCCGCGCTCTGTGAGATCGAATGTTAAAAGAGAGCGTAGATACCGCTTTCAGTTCTCTGTCGCCACCAAAAATCTGAATTTTACCTATTAGTACAATTCTAAGGCTCCTGTTCTCTACTTTAGTATTTACATTTAATGCAACCTAATACTTCTACTTTTCTACATTTCAGAAGGCATATTTTACATCTTATCTGACAGCTATAGTTACAAGTTCATTTTGCATGTTGAGATTTTAAATACAAAACCTGTGATGATCTTGAGGCATTCTGCTGCATAAGGAATACTTCTACTTTTGAGACTTTCAGCACAGTATGTTTTACATTGTGGTATTGTTACTTTTACTGTAAGTAAAGGATCTGAAAACTTCGCCAGTTCCCCTGATAAAAGCCTGAGTTTGACTAGTGTAAGTGTCCATTGTGGATTGTTTGAGAGCACCAAAGTTCACTCTCCATCAGCTCGTCATAAACTTGGTGTGTGATGTGGACAGAATGGGCTGAGCAGCAGAATTTTAAAACGGCTCAACGAACACGTCCTGCTCTCTGTGTTAGCTGAAGACAAAGGTCAGAACCAGGACACGTCTATACATTTCATGGAGCTGGACTAGACTAGCTAGTTTCCAAACGTGGTGAATATCCTCTCAAGATCCCTGCTTTTAAATACTGTACATACAAAATACTCTGCATTTCAAAAATGTATTTGTGTCTCATGTGGTTTTTCCTCAGAATGTTTAATCAACAATTACATCTTCTCCTTCGGCCTCATTGACAAAATATATGAATATGCAACAATTACCTCAGCATAAGGTGGAGGTTTCAGGTTTCCACAGCACTTAGGTTGCAAATTAGTAAACAAAAACCTGTTTATGAATACAAAATCCTGCTCGTACGTACTGAACATGTGAGAAACTTTCTCTCTCTGGAGATGAATGTGAAAACAACCTTCTGGCGTCAAACTCTGCACATACATCACTCTGCACATACATCACTCTGCACATACATCACTCTGCACAGTAAAACATCCAAGGGAAGTAACAATAAGCAACGCACATTTTGGAGTGGAGGGGGACTTTCAGGAGGACAGAGAGAACATTTCCTGCCTTCCTTCCTTGGAGAAGTGAAGTGAGGATCTGATACCAAGATAAAGCCACTTGAAAGTTGACACACACACGCACACACGCACACACACGCACTTCTGTTAGAAACAAGGTAAGCCCTGTATCATTATCGATCTCCACTGGAACAATCTGAATTGGAAAGATAATAAGGAAATAGTTTTTTAACGTGGTGTTTCCTCACCAAGAAGTTCTGCATGTCTATTTTCTGTGTCACGGAAAGTTCAAAGAAAAATAACTGTTTGCACTGCAGTGAAGGGGGGAAATGTGCAAAACACAGGAACCAAAGGGAAGTTTCATTTAACCAAATGTGAAAAGGAATGGCACCTAAGACGTCATGGAAAGAAAGAAAAACATGTATTTAATAGGTGCGCTAATTCTTTTCTTATAACTGAAACCATGGCCTGTAGCACAAACATCATTCTGCAGAGGAGTTTGCTAATTGTTGTAGTGGTTATTGTTATGGGATCATTATTATATTTATCATCATTAACAGGTGTAGAATTGTTTAGATTTTTCGGGCAATACAATGCCATAATGTTAGTTTGTGGTGGTTTACAACAGAGGTGGAAGAAGTACTTAGATCTTTTACTGAAATAAAAGTAGTAATCTGTTACAAGTAAAAGTTCTGCATTCATTTTTTATTCAAGTAAAAGTACAAAAGTATTAGCATTAAAATATATTTAAACTACTAAAAGCAGAAGTACTCATTATTCAGAATAATATTACATTTTTGGATTGTAATTATTAATGCATTTATGCATAATTACTTTATATACTGCTGTGCAGTTAAATCTATTATAAAACATCATCATTTATTCGTTGATTATATTTTGTATTAATAATCTTAATCTGTGAAGTAACTAAAGCTGTCAAATAAAAATATAAAAATATTTCCCTCTGAGATAAAGTGGAATAGAAGTATAAAGTATCTTAAAATGGAAATACTTGAATACAAGTACATCAAAATTGTGTAAATGTACTTAGTAACTTTTCACTTCTGGTCGACAAGAACCGACATACACCTTGAATAGCTCATTTGGAACGCAAACAAAACGTTTGCTTCACACACCACATCAGCCTTCGCTAATCAACTCCTCAAGTCAAAGTACTTGCATGAAATTAAATCAGATATTACATTTTTATGCACATAAAAAAATATTTTCTAAAATGTCCATCTTTATTTTGCAGTTTTGCTCATATATTCATTGTGTAGACCTGTGTCAGTCTCTGAGTACATGGAGTTTGCGTCGGCGAAGGAGCTTTCCTCCAATTTACAGTTAGCATTGTTTTTCTAGCAATAAGTAAAAGTATGCGTAGCACATATCTTTGTCAACAGAGCATAATCAACAGGGATGGCAATTTTCATTACTTTTTTAATCTCCTTTTATATCTTGCCAAAAAATCCCTGCAGCACTGGCCAGTCTCAGAGGATATATAAATGATCTCCAGTCATCACACATTTCCTCCACCATAAACAGATTCTGAACCTTTATCAAACATCAATATAGTCCTGAATAAATCTCAGATTTATCTTCCAATCAAATTATTTCAGTAGATAGACAAATCCTTTTCTAATGACCCGGAGGAGATGTGTTGGGCACTGCTCTTCAGCTGGCTGAAAAAATCAGCTCTATAAAATCCGAGCAGATGTAGTGTGGAGAAAGACCTGGCAACAATGTGAGGCCAGCACGCCGCTGATGACGGCCTTAACAAGCAGAACACCAGCAGGTTTATTCCTCCAGATGGGAAGTAGTTTAGGAAGCAGTGGTGTGTCTCATTAGGGGAGAGATTACTCACCAGAAGACCTGACAGTCATCTGGTCTCTAAGGCAGGTTCACCCTCAACTTGCTCTAAACTTGTTGAAAAGATAAACCTCGGAAGCATCGAGAAGCTCAACCTTACATTTTCAAGTTTTTAAAGTTAACATTTTCACTTTATTTATGTTTAACAGTGCCGTTGCTTGTTTACAGTGGTGTTGTCAACCAGGCGTAGGCTGTCGTTGACAATTTATGTAACACCATAACAATAGGACATACAAATATTCTTAGCACAATGTTGTAAAAGCTATGTAAGCCACGAGGAGCAAGTGAGAAAAGAGTCTTATCTGAACAGGTGAAAAAAAGTTTTTTTTTTTTTTATCTGCTTAAACAGGTGGGGAACAAAGTTTGGGCAGCTGAAGAGAAAATGTGTTAGTCAGGATAATCTGTGTGTTGTTGTAATTCTCATGCTGGCCACAAGAGGCAGAAGTGCTACACTATCCCATTTTCTAAATAAGACTAAAAGTGTTGTGGTCGCGTTTTCTTCCAGGTGAGTTTTAACTTCTCTATGCTCTCTAAACACAAGGTACATATTTCAAAATGATCCAGGAAAAACGTTTTTTCCCCCACCTCTTTCATAGATGAAAAAAATGAAGGTGGTTAGAAAGATTATTATGGCAAACACTTTTTTTCACCTGTTCAAAAATCATAAATATAGCAAAGAAAATATCATTTCATTTTAAATCCTTTCACAGGTATCTTCACAAGATCAATCTTACAAGCACTTCTGTAGCCTTTCCCTTTCTCACATGTCATACTTTAAACCACTTTTTTACAAATCTTGCCCTCGATTTCTATAGGTGTCTTTCATATGCGTGGAACTATCCTCCACACAACATGGACACTTTGAAAGCCCTGAAAACCCCCATTTTCTCAATCCCCTTCTAGCTCTCAGTGGTACGATCCTACGTGAATATTTTCTGCCAAAACAGTTTCGGTTATTTCCTGTGCAGATTTCTGTGTTTCTTTATAGTGCTGCTTTCTTCTCACTGGTTTTGGGGTGGATGTGGCTCCTTTTGAAGAAAACACAATGGTATGTATTGTATTTCTGTGCACCAATCAAGAACTTTAAGCAATATCTGAAACAAAATCAGCTGTGGGTCTACTTTATGTTGTCAGTCATATCTGATGAAAGCACACCCACACAGTCCAGATGAGGCTGATTAGCTGTACTTTTTAGTGTTACGCTTTTTCCAAACTTGAACAAGAATTGTTGCTTTCTTTTAATCGTGATTTTGAAAAATAACCAACATTTAAAAACAAACTTTTCAAGGGCTTTAAGACAGTCTTTTCCTGGCCCCTTTGCAGTGGTGTAACCCCACTGAGTTTCATTTTGTGTCCGCATCTACCTCCTTACTGGCAGAAGTCTTCAGTTATGAGTCTTGTGAAAGCTTTGCCAGTAAAGGAAGTCAACTTCCCTTGCCACGAACATAATTTCTCTCGCCACTTGCCCATACATATTTATCTTCCTTGGTGTGCTTCATTGCTGTTTGTCCTCCGTGGTGGACCTCGGTCACCTTCTGAAGTGCACAACGAGTTCTCCATAAAAGCTAAAAAAAAAAAAGTTACTCATGCATTGTGATTATTGAACCTCCCTGTCATGTTTTCACAAGCACATCAGCAAACGCACACGGCCTCTGTGCACATGACATACACTTGTCCACCCACATGTTTACAGTACTAATGAAACATACTGTCACTGACCCTGTGCATACAAACACATGGGCCAGATGGACTTGTATGCAAAACAGATGTCCACCCTGTCTTCCTCTTTTGCTTGAAATATCTCTCAATCACTCGTCACGCACTCTGCAGAAAGCGGCTGTCCAGCTCCCGTTTGCAGCAGATTCGAAGTTGGGGAGGAAAAGGGCTGAGGTGTTAAAAGTTAGTAGGAGGTCTGATCACCTCAATGAGAGCTGTGCTGTGAAGCATCCAAGCCCCTGAGAATTGTTGCTGCCCACGTTACAGTCTTTAAATAAAACACTGCCCTGATTATACTGCTCTCTTCCAGGCACCGAGCTCAGTTTCAGACACATGCAGCACAAGGCAGCGTGCCTACATGGCCTAGATGCAAAGCCCAGCTCAGAACAGTACAAGTACAGCACAACACAACACAACACAAGACGGGATGGCGAGGACACCAAAAGTCAAGTAAAGAGTGAAAGCGGTCAGAATACAGTAGAGAGATCTTACACCACTCACATCTGCCAGTACAGGAATATGATTCACCTGTTTCCAATGGAAATCAAATGGTGGTTTTAAAAGTCGTCGAATGGAGTGAATAATCCGCTTTATTTGTTTTAGGTAGAACAGGCAAAGCTGCATTAAGATTAAGCAAAACCATCTAAATCACTGGCAGATTTCTTTCTCACGATCTCATTTTGAAAAGGGCCCTTCACTGAATCTCCTCTCGATGTTCAGTCTACTCATCTCAAGGAGTGCTGCACAGTCTGCACTCTGTGGCTCTGCTCTGACAAGTCTGAGAAAAATGCCCCCTTGTGATGTCATCAGGGTTATCTTCACATTTGTAACTAACTGGGAGTGTGGGGTTTGAAAGACACGGTGTCTTTCTCTGCGTTCTTGTGAGTGTCATCAGCTCAAGTACTGTTCCAATTTAAAATATGCATCTAGTCCATTGACTATATAAGGCGTGGATGTAGTCACTGTGACGTCACCCATTGGTTTGTGGACTACGGTTGCTTATCTGAAAAAGCTTTATTTATTACTTATCGTTGACAGTGGTGTTGGACTATAATCACTAGAGCTCAGCTGAGCTGCTGATGTCAGTAAGAACGCTGCTGTCCCACTTGCAAATCGAGTTCACTGCGTCCTCCTGTCCTCCGGAGTTTGAACTCCGGGGTTGAACTTGTCAAGGATGCAAGTCTGACCGTGGCATACTCTGCATTAGGAAAGGCCTGTGGGCTTTTACCAGGCAAAGAGGTTCCAATGATAACACAATTGAAGTACATTATGGAAATTCTGCAATCCTGTGTTTTTAGAGCTTGACCCATTTTGGGAACTTTATTGGTCCCTAGTGTGGGTCAAGCATGTTAAGATATCTCAGCCCCTGCAGCATCAACTTTATTCTTTTAATAATCTGTCTCCTGCAAGTACCCCAACTGTATGGAAGTGTACTTTTGCTGAAGTAGACTACCCATTTAAGACATTTTGAAACTAAGAAACATCTTTTTCACTACATCAATGGGAAGAAAGAATATACCCATTTACTACTGTGGGCCCTGTGAAAGGAGGATATTAGGTGAAGGTTGGTCAACCTGAAGCATGTACAATATTTGCCTAACAAATTATGGCCAGCAGCAATGGACACTGCATGCAAACTAGGCTGACATAATGGAGACCGGGACTGTTTTCTGTGTGTCACACACACGGTTAGTGAGTGCATTATGGCTGTTACCTAAGAAGCTAAAAAAAAAAAAGGAAAGGCATTGTCATTCAGAATAAATAAAATATCTGGCCTTGAAGCCAAATTCTGATGCACGTGTGTTTAAGCTCATTGTTCCTACTACGCAAACTCAGAGTAATCCTCCTCAGTAGTTCTGTGTGCCTCTGTTTATCTTCAACCAGCACTTGAATATGAGATAAAGAGAGTTTCATTATATAATAAGTCCTCAGATGAGCCACAGCTATTCATGTAAAGTCGTCTAATTCTTGGCACAAGGCCACCTTCGCAATCAGGCATATATTCTCCATATCAGCACTCGCTGAAAACATGCTGGAGCCCGTTTGATGTGATAATGATAAAGTCCATCTTGTGAGAATAAATAACTTGAAAGATTTGTTAAAAGAAAGTTCACTATAAAGATGCGTTGGGAGGAAGTTCCCCATCTGCACTACTTATTCCTGGACTCCATTACAGCATGTGTAATGGAAAAAATTTTAGTTTATGTGCGGTCTCTCACGCAGGTGGCTGAGACACCCCACTCTTAAATGCAGTGACAAACCAGCTGCCTCTGACAGAAAGCTGCTTGCTGTGTGAGGACATCTACTCCAATACACCCCCTCTCTCCCTCCCTCCCTCTCTCTCCCTGTCTCTCTCTCCTCCTCTCTCCCTCTCTCTCTCCCTCCCTCTCTCCCTCCCTCTCTCTCTCTCTC
>CALSCE010000030.1:6813335-6868097 GCA_943593645.1 Bovichtus variegatus
TCTCTCTCCCTCTCTCTCTCTCTCTCTCTCTCTCTCCCTCTCTCCCTCTCTCTCTCTCTCTCTCTCTGCCTTCCATGCTTTCTCAGCAGCAAAATGTGACAATTTGGAAAAGGGAAATCCCAAAGAAATGATTAGCCAGCGTTGTTTTTCCTCTCATTTTTTTAATGATTTGTTTTCCAGAGTCATTCATGCTGACATTGAAATTTCCAATCATTTTCAGCTATTAAAGGAACCAAAGTTTAAGACCTTTTCCTTTGGTCATCTGTAAACAAAAAAGTTTCCTTCATAGCAAAAACCAAATTGAGTATTTTTTTTACGACAAACGCACACACCAATGACGGACTCAGGCTGCAGGGGCGAAAATATATAAAAGAGGGCATTAGCTGCATGCGTTGGGACACCAGCGGACAGCAAGTTTTCTGGGATGTAGAGCAGGCTATATGGCTTCATCACGTTTTATGCACTGGAAGAGCACCCTAGAGTGTTCTTTATCATATGTTCTCCACTGAAAGGGCACCTTTGAGGACTTTTTTTATCATGTTTTCTACATTGGAAGTGCATCCTGGAGGGCACTTTATCCAATTTCTCTACTGGAATAGCAATATAAAGGGCACTTCATCTCATTTTCTCTACTAGGAGGGCAACATGGGGGCAACATGGGGGCACCCTCCCCCTTTCCCTCCCTGAGTCCACCAGTGGCACACACACATATGACCTAGCAAAAAAAAAACATGAACGCATACAGGCTCTGCTGCTCTGAGGTCAAGTAATAATTGAGATGGCCATTAACTATTAACCAGCTCCTATTCATTTATGCTGAGGCTTCTTTGTCTTTCAAGGTCATTTGGTGAGAAAGGATACCAAGCCAGGAGGGCTCTATAAAAACAAGGGAATTAAAATATCATCTTTCGCAGCCATGCCTTCACTGGGCCGTCCACATTCAGCCCGAATGAGTTCTAGTACAGTGCATACTTAAGAAGCTCACATTATGCAGCAGGGCTACGACTTAATGATAGAGTTACAAGCAGGCGGCTGCAGCACATTGCTGTGCATCAAAGTGTGACAGGAATCTGGGGCAAGTGAATGTGGAACAAGTGAGGCACGAGCTGCAGCATGCCGCAACATTTCGTCAAGTTTCATGGGTTTGAATTCCATATCAAAGTGTACATATATATATATATATATATATATATATATACACATATATAAATATATATATATGTATACAGATTGTAGGTTACATGTGCATTCACCTGCACACAAGTCTGACCTCTACATTTAAACCAAGAGCTAAAATAAGTTGCTGCAGGCAGTGAGTGACACACTTCCTCTGGCATGCGAACTTGTGCACGTGTGGTGTATGTTTTTCTTTGAAACACACACTTGAGAGACCAAGGAGAGGTCACTGATGATGTGCACAGATTATTAACATATTCAGATCCATGGCTTGCACTATAAAAACAGTGTTTTACGTACATGCGCATGGCTTTAAATCCCAATGGTGCTGGGACAGCTAGGACCTTGCAGAGCAGAGGCTGGGATTCTCTGCTGCATGATGTCCTCTCTGCTCCTTATTACCCACCATCCCTCCCTCTCCCTGTCTCTCTGTCTTATCTATCACCTTAATAAGCCCCAGTGTGCGGATATATGGGGTAAGGAATATCCTGCCAAACTCCTGGGCTCGGTTGAACAAGCTTTATCCCTGCAGGCGGCATATCTCATGTGTGCAGCTTCTGTGTACATACACTGTAAAAGTTGCTGTATATGCAGTGGAGGAAGTTTTCAGATCCTTTACTTAAGTAAGTAGTAATACAATGTAAAAATGAAACTTTATTGCAAGTGAAAGCCCTGCATTCAAAATCCTACTTTAAAAGTACAGAAGTAATATGAACAAAATATACTGAAAGTGTCAGCGTTGATTTTTTTTTTACGGACTTCTCACGCCAAATGAGCCCATTTCATAATGTCATATATGTAATAGGATTATTATAACCGATACATTAATGTGTAAGCAGTTGTAGCTGGTCAAGGCCAAGCTGATTTGAACTACTTTATTATGTGTTAGGCTATTTAACCTGCAAAAAACCTTGATCATTTAAAGACATTTCTGTCTGTAGTTGAGCCCGAAATACATTTTCTTGCAGAATGGTGAGAATATTTATACCAAGAGAGAATAAGACAGGTCTGCACTAGAATTATAAATACGTTTATTTTAGGTTGACCTGTTGGTTTGATTTGAAAGTGGGTTGAAAAGATCCTAAAACACTGACTTTTCTTCAACGTTTAATAAGAAAATAGAACTTTAAAGAAGTGACAAGAGAGGGTGAAGCAAAGTACAACCGACACTGAAAAATACATGTTTAGTGGACTAAAAACTTTCATAAACTGAAAACACTGTGGAAGGGTAGCAGTTCGGAAACAAAACACAACAAATGCCAGACCCCTTCTTCCACAGGTAAGTTCCATTAGGTCCTTACTAGTTATGTTAGTTACCTAATGAGATCATTCAGTCTTTGACTCACTGGAGACACATGTGGAAGCTTAGTGGAGTAATAGGACCCGAGCACTGACGGATCGATTGAAGGTTTTCCCATGACTTATGTAAAACCTTGATTGTAAGCGCACTTGTGTGTCACAGAAGAATTGGCGAGAACAAGACAAGACAGACAAAGAGCAGAGGAAGACAAAGGGAGAGGGCGGCATGATGAAGAAGAGAGAGATATGAGGAAGAGGCCCTGCTGTCCTCCAGGCGTGCAGGTTGGTGGTTCACCTGGCGTGGGCAGCCGGCCCTGCAGCATGGAGGAGACACACAAAAAAGGCACTCATGGAGGGTTTATGATTCTCTATCGGCGTTCAGCCGTCTCTCAGCACCTGACAGCCTCCTACAAGAAATGGCATCATAACAAGCAGGCCTCCGGTGTCATAGATGAGCAGTGGAGAGACTACACAGCTGATGGCACTGTATCCCGAGGATATTTCTCACTTGATCTATGCTACGCTTGTTACAAGCCTTGAGATGTTTTTCACCACAGAGGAGGAAGTATAATACACAAACTCAATTCTGACTGACATTTGTTTGGAAAACAAAAGGCGAAGCCAGCGACAGCCCACTTGAGGTTTAAGAGTAACTGATTTCTTCTGGAGCTGTGTTTATGCTGTAGCTGGAGAAAGAATCAACGCGCTGTAAGAGTGGAGCTGACTAAATAACATTTGGCTTGGCTGTTAAAATTTGGATAAAATTAAAAAAAAAAAAAGGAACACAGTGATCCTTCACAAGCTTAAAGGAATAGTTGAACATGTTGGGAAATAGGCACATGTTGACTGTCTTGCTGAGAGTTAGATGAGAAGATTCATTCCACTCTCGCATCTATGCATTAAATATGAAGCATCACCCAGGAGATGGTTAGCTTAGCTTATCTCAGCATAAAGACCAGTAAGATCCCTAATTTACACTTTATAATTATTTTGTTTGTTTAATAACTTAAGTATAAAAAACAACTTGTAGTTGTATGGCAGATAATTTGCAACTATTTCTGTCTTGGCTATGGGTGTATTATGAGAAGCTCTCTCAATACATGGTGACTGGTTGCCTGACAACAAGACTCCAAGAGATCACTGCCCCCAGCCGAGAAATAGTCCCGCACATAACCCGCCCTAAAACTTTGGTTTTACACACGTTTTTGTACAGAATGAACCGACAAGATATAACTGTTGAGTAGGGAGGTTTAGATGTGCTGGTGGGTGGATTTAAAAAAAGAGTACTTGGACAGAGTCGGCTAGCAAATAAATCTCCCAAATTGTCAAACTTTAAGAACTTATGCCAGCCTCCACTAGTGAGAAGTAAAATAGGCCCCATCACAGAAGCCATTTTGACATGTTGACATTACATAGGTGTAATAATAACGTTAATTATGGCTCTGTTCCATTTAGGTGGGCCAGGGCCCTGGTATTGTGCTCACTGGTTTACTGGAATGGCTGTGACACTCTAAATAGAACAGGGACCATAATTGATCTGATGAATTACACCTGTCTGTCACATGGATTGTCTACGTTGTATTTTTTAACTATGTTGTTTGTTCTGTACACACGTCACCTATTGCACGTCTGTCCGTCCTGGGAGAGGGATCCTCCTCAGCTGCTCTCCCTGAGGTTTCTTCCATATTTCCCCCACTAATTGTGGGGTATCTTTTAGGGAGTTTTTCCTTGTGCGATGCGAGGGTCTAAGGACAGAGGGTGTTGTATCCTGTGCAGTCTGTAAAGCCCACTGAGACAAATGTATAATTTGTGATATTGGGCTGTATAAATAAACCTGATTTGATTCGATCTGTGTTTACCCTGCAATGACCTGTCAAAATGAAAAGGGACTATTTCAAGTCAAAATTAAGTTTCACTTGCTTTTAAGAGGCAGGATGAATACCAAGTTCTTGGGACATAAACAGATAACAAACAAGCGGCAGCACACACATTTTAAGAAATGAACTCACAGCTTGCGTGTGCGTGTGTGTACGTGTATATGTTTGAACTTTTCACTCAGACCAGCTGCTCTGCAGAGGCATTCAAATTCCTCCTCCAGACACAAAATGCCAAAAATAATTTGAGGACATTTACGTAACTCTTTAAAGGTCTTGTCATGTTTACCTGTGACATCCTACCTCATAAGACAGAGCTTATTCAAAGTAGGACTCCTGGTCTACTCACAATGGGTGTTGTCAGGACAGTGTTCAGTGTCACTTTGTTATTCTGTCCACAGTCATGTTGGGATTCTGGGCACTATTTGCTGAAGCATACACAGACCTTTAACACTGAATCTTTAAACTGAGTTGGCTCAGCCTTGATAAATGGTACCTCCTGGTTAAAAGTTTATTAAAAGACCATGAAAGCCACATAAAAAACTGGAATGGCACTCGGAGAGCACAGACCTCCACCAAGGCCCTTTCTATAAGTGAAAAATAATGCATCCCGTTCCGACAAAAATGTTATGGGTTCTTCCTTGGCCCATGTTACACCCTTCCACCAAGTTCCATGAAATCGCGCTAGTATCATTTTTGTTATCCTGCTGACCATGATGAAAGTGTTTCTGACTCAACTGTAGTGCCTGTCAGCTAGCTTACAAGAATTAATGGGTAAATATCAAGTGGCAACTTCAGGATCTGAAAAGTGAAGCCAATGTAGAAATGCCTTAAACTAAACTTATTTTTAATGGCCAGCAGGGGGCAACTCCACAGGTTGCAAAAATAATTCCTATTGTATAGAAGTCTATGAGAAAATAACCTTACTTCTCACTGGATTTATTATCTCAGTAAACATTTAACATCTTAATGAGTTCATGGTCTCAATCGCTATTTTCAAGGCTTCTTCAATACAGCACAATGTTCATTTTGTAAATTAAGTAAAATACGCAACACTACCAAGGTTTTTTCCGGTTAGGGTGTTGTCCATGTTTTCATCTTAGAACCTTAACCCTATCACAGTGTGTTTTCAGTCAATTGTAACATTTTGGCTGCCTAAAATTGTCTTTTTCAAAGTTCGGTTGTATAAAAAGACACTCACACTAAGGTGTCCGCTGTTCATTTTTGCACCTTGCTAACCAAGCTAGCTAGCTAGTGCTAGCTCTAGCAGATAGCTTAGCTCCACACTTGTTCTAATATGGTTACTTATGTTCTGTTCGCATAGAATATCTTAATAAGATGTGTTTAAAATCAATGTTAGAACTAGGAGATGAAAACAAATATCCCTGTTGGATAATGAACAATGTTTGATTGTGATTGGTCTATATGACAGAGATAGAGATGGTGTGCATGCACAGCCTGAGGATGTGTGAAGTTTGCCTTCCAGCAAGACAGTCAACCTGTAGAGATAAAAGCACATCGTTGTCTGGAGCAATACTTGTACATACAGCACAAAACAAAACAGCTTCTGACAGCCGAAATCCTGAACTCGAGGCTTTAGAGCGGTAATCCACAAACCAATGGGTGACATCACAGTGACCACGTTTACTTCTTAAAAACAGTCGAAGGGAAAGATAAAGTCAAAAGTCAAAGTTGGAGTTTGGCGAGCTAGGCAATCATCCAAAATCTCAACTGTTCTGCCTCTAACACACTCGCCCTGACCCAGAGTCAGTCTGTCCAGCCTCAAGCTAATTTGGCTGTTTGTGACCAGTTGCTCGCCCGGGTCAGGAATAAACAGGCTATTTAACGCAGGCTCGGGGCACGCCAGGGCAGAACCTCTCCTCTCATCTCCATCACATTAGAGCCACTATCTCCTTTTAGTCATACACAGCCCCAGTCCTAATGATCCAGATTAGTTGACAGGCTTGGCACCGCGGCTGTCATGTTGGAACCCCGACTATCCATTATAGTCCACCTTCACCTGGTGCCACAGGTGGTCGTTCCAATAACAGCCCGCCTCTAACCCAGATAGGAGACAGGCAAGAAATTAGATCAAAAACAGCAAGCTTCTCTCTCCCAGTGCAATCACACAATAGCATGTGTGGCGCTGCTAAATATGGGTGTAGGTCTTCTGTGTCCTATTCTCACTGGATTATTTAAACTACCCAATTATCCCCGAGCCTCATGAGAGCTGACCCACACTGTCCCCCTTGTCCCTGGAGGGTGAGAGGAAGTAGGTTTCATTATGTCAAGGTGGAGGTGGGGTTTCCTCCAGCATGGCAGCAGTTTCATCTTCAGGGTCAAAGGTGCTCGACAAGAAAAGGGTGAAAAATGACCGATCGAAGGGACACAAACCGAGAACACGGGCAGCGAATCCAAATACTCCGATGAAATGACATAGTAAGAGAATGTGAGACTGTATATAAAAGGGGTAATATACTCTAATAATAGACTCATGCCTTCAGGATTTTTCCCCCCCTGTGGTTTGGTTGAATCTCTATAAATATAGTATTTCTAGCAAGGTTAATTAAATTTTTTTAAAGAAAGAGAAATTTTCAATCATAGTTTTTTTGCATTTCAAAATCTTATTACAACAAATAAGACACTTTATTCTTAAAACATTCATAGTAGCTTCAATAGATTTTCAACTTTTAATATAATATGTCAAATCTACAGAATGATTTGTTCCACATTTTTTGCTAAATACTTTTTTTATTCATATGTAAATATTGCACTTTAGTCGGACCAGAATTACGTATATTTAATCTTTATAGATCGCAAGTTTGAAACAGCTGTGTTTCTTTTTGATGTACTCTGTTCTGTATCATTATTACTTTCATTTACTTGTTTTATTTATTCCTAGTATGATACTTTTAGCGCATTGATTTACTGGATTTATATCATGTCATTTATATCACAAATGTTGTTGTATCCAGCCCCATCAATCACCTTTCTGCAGGACTGCTACACCTTATGGAGCGATGTGGCGACAGCATCAGGACAGACGATTCTCAATCTGAACAAGTGACTACACATGAGGAGGCATTTGATTATGTGCCCCACGAAATGACGCAGATGACACACCGAGCATATGTCTGGTGACAGCAGAGATCCCTTGGGGAGGGGAAGGAGGGAAGATCTACAGCAAGAGAAAGAAGAGGAGGCAGATGATTCAAACGGGCAACTTGTCCCTCAGCCGACCTTAATATATGGAGTCATACAGTCGTTGATTGATTTGTATTACTGATGTAACGGGGAAAAAAAATTATGCGAGACAAAGAGGGGCAGCATATAAATAGATAGGGTGCTGTGTTATTGCTAAATGCAACATTTTGAAAAAAACACCGACAATGTGATTCATTTGACGCTTATGATTGTTTTTGTGATTCATACGTGTAAACAGCTGAAGGAGGTGATCATGGAAGCTGTCGTGTTCAGGGCATGGGCTCATGAAACACGCTCTGGGAATTTAATCTGTTTTTAACCTCAGTTATGGAAGTTATGTTGACAGTGCAGAGAACAATGGTGATATAACAGATCTGATGTACAGTATGTGAATTGGATTTGTTAATTAAGATGTCTTTCCACTGCAAATCACCAAAAAACAGCTTCAGCTTTTGGAACAACTTCTTCTTTCGTCTCCTCACAATTGACTATCAGAAGTGCAGCTGTAGTAATCCCTGCCAAAACTAATTTATTAGAGATTCATTTGTGTACATTTCTGACCTTAAGTTAAGGTTAAACTTGAAGCCGACTGCAGTCCAAACAGATACGGTGGTCACCACTCCTGTTCCCCAGCTGGAGACAGATGATGTCACTGTGCAATGCGCACACACACACACACGCACACGCACACGCACACACGCACACACACACTTCAGTGAATGACGAGTGGATAGTTTGAAGATACAGTAATATGAAACTGTCACCAGCTGAATACTTACATTAAGACGTTTAATTTTGTTCGTTGTTTTTTGTAATACATATATGCAAATGAGGCATTATCTAACTGTAGTTAAATAACTACATTATTACATATATTCATATAATAATATATATATATATATTAATAATATATAATAATATATTTTTTATTATATATATATTTATATGTATGTATATATATATATTAATAAATATATAAATAAATGTATATATAAATATATATAAATACATATTTAAATATACATTTGTAATAATAAAATCAATATTTTTTAGCAATAAAATCCATTTTCAAAACAATAAAATCAATTTAAAAATCAATATTTTGTGATAAATTATTGATATGTTTAGTAAGTAGCCGTGTAATCAGTGTTATAATGTACAGCGTGCGGGTCAGTAATTAACCCTGACTGGGTCCTGCATCGCTCTTGAATCCTTTAACGTTGCTTAGCTTGGACAATAAGCCTTCATGTAGCTAACAATTAGTGTTTTTGTCATTCAAATACTTTTCAGACACACACTTTGTTCTCCAACTAGAGTTCAAACTATACCCAGGGCAGCAGCTACCAGACTTGCAACCAGGAATATATTCTGGACAGTATAGTTCCAGCATGTCTTCCTGTTGCTCCAACAGTCACTGATGTCAGTCTCATAATTCTTCATAATGTCCTCCATTTCCATGCAGTTTAACTAAAAGGAAAAAAAACCTGGCATTAATAAGCTATCAAAACCCAATAAGTGGACCTTTATTAGTGAATTAGCTTGTACAGAGTTTCTTGTGTCAGTACTCACCAGGACACGTTTTGCTGTTTTGGGTCAAAACCAAATTTAAAAGATCGAACACGAGACAAATATGATGAGAATCACGTGAACCCAATGGAATAAAACAGACTTGAAAAAATGTCTAACACATAATAAATATAACTATCTGTGTTTATGAAAATAAGAATTATGAAATAACTTAGTATAGTGAGATGTTTGAATAATTAAAAAAATATAGTTTCCTTTGTAAATATTACGTCATTAATTCATATGCCTATATTTACTTCATAATTACTTATTTATTTAACACTGAACACTGATAATATGTAATAGTGGTAGTTTGAAAACATTTGAAATGTGATTTTTTTCTTGTTGCATTTTACTCCACTAGAACATTCCAGTACTGCACGTTCAAAATGTGTGACCTTGTATTGGAAAAGATAGAATCACCCAGCCTTACCAGGACATCCTCATATCGTGACATTACAGTTACCGCAAGCCTTTTTCTTTTTTTGTTTTCTCCTCTCCACCTTCACGGCTGCTTCTTTTCACCTTGGCTAAATGAGAGCACTGGGATCCTGGGAGAAAAAAAGAAGCAGGAGACAAAGCAGAGGGGAGAGCAGCAGGAGGAGGAGGCCAGGCTGCAGAGCTGACTCACTCTGGTGTGGGGGCTTTTGGTGGCGCAGGGGGGCACTGAATCATCAGGAGCCTTATTGAATATTTCCTCCATTTGATGTCATTATCGCCCCAGTGATCATCAGCACTGTCCCTGAGACTCCAGAATGCAGGCAGGGGAGCGATAGAGGAGGCAGACCAGGAGCTGAGGGACCTTTGAGGTAAAAACCCAGTGTGCAAGAAGAGACTGAATAAACTGAAGGCTTGTAGAGAAAACACAGAAATGGACTTTTAGATTGCAGGAAGGAGCCGTTTGGCTGTAATAAAGTGTTACAGATGTACTTGTTTTCTTAGAGGTAAAAAGGCTAGAAGCAGCGTGAAAGAGAACTATTGACGTTGGCGTTGGCTCACGGAGTACAGTATCTGCTGGGAGTGAGTGTGTGGGCTCTGATCAATGCCGACTGAGTGATCGATACATTATTTGTTGGCACACAGAAATTCTCCGTTGAGCCTACACATAGAAAAGATGACAGCAGAAGTTGTTTTCAAGTCATTTCTATTTTTATTAGAAATGGATCACATTTCAACCCAAGCAGTACGTGGTTTTGTTTTTACCTTCAATGTGCCATGCATACAAAATCAGAATCAAAGTGTCCGTCTGTTAGTGCCCGATAAAGTTTATATTTGTAAGGGGTTGATATCAAAGTCTTTATCCTGTGCAATTGATATTCACAGATATGTACATTCAAATTAGTCAGCCTCAAATATCAAGCATCCTCGCGAAAAAGAAACCAACATTAAAAGTAAAAAGTTACAAAAAACTTCAAATTAAACAATATATTTCTCTTTTAAAATAGAATTAATAACTATTCGGCTAACATGAGTTAAATTATGATTGCTTCATTTTTAACCATAGGCACGTCGTAGATAGGTGAGGCGTCGTAGAAGCCAAACGGAGGCCATGTATCTCTTCCTCTCTCCTCACTGGAGCTGATGTTTGTGTAAACAAAACCACCGAGCTATTCTACGGTCCGCGAAGGGACCATTTCAAAAATAAAAGTAAAAAATAAAAAAAAACAAACAAAGTCTAAAGGTTTCCTCTGATATGTGACAAACAGAGAAGGAACTCTACCAGGAGCTCTTTCAGAGATGTTTCATGGCTCACAATGATTGGTTTCTTTGGTATAAACCACCATGGCTTTCCTACAACTAAAAGAATTTCTTCATCTGAAATGAATACAGTAATGATTGGAACCCCCCCCCCAACCCCTCCCCTCCCTCCCCTCCCCCATCAACGCTCTCTTTAAAACCTATGTTTAGATTTGTCAACATACAGAACTTGATGCCTTCTTTAACATGAAAGTACATGACTGATCTGTGGAAGTGGCTACAGGTGGATCGTAATAAAATGCGGGGTTAGTGTAATGTGATTGAAAGTCACATTAAACATTTAAGGAAGCATCACACCAATTATCTGTGTCGTTACAAAAGATGAGGTAATTCAGTATTAAAGAATTCAACTTTTTCAGCTTACAAAATATGAGATGCGTTACTAGTGAACAAGTGGGATAATGCGTCTAATTTACAGTCACCTTTATGTTTATTATTATGTAAATTCTTAACAATGACAGTCAATTAGGTTTTTAGAAGTGATGTGTAGAGAAAACAGTCCATCTGTGTATTAGTGGGAGTCAGCGGTGAATATTTGTGTAATGACATTTTTCACGACACACAAGGTATGGGGGCATGATAGTGTGATATACTACCATTTATGATTCTTTTGCTGTGAAAAATAAATCAGGACTCTCATAAAGTGTTGAACCTAATTATACATTAGATACAATTATAATAATTAATAAATAAATCAGGGGATAAAACTGAAGGCCTTCAAGAGATTCAAGGTTTCTCTTTTTGTTTTGTTTTTGTCGCCGTTATTCATTTTCATGAACATCATTTGACATCATAATGGTCTTTCATTCACTCACTAGTAATGGAGTGAACATATTGATAGAATAACATGGAGGAATGCATTGCAATATTATATCATCACAGTTTTCCCTCAGCTGTAATGTTAATTCTCATCCTATGCAAAGACTATGGCTATTTGAGTTTCATCTTAAATCCTGTTCGGCCCGATCAAACCGTCAGCAGTTGTGAAGTGGGTTTTAGTGAACATTATACTCGTCATCATGACAGAAAGTTGCAGATCACATATATGTTTCGGTTATCTGTGATGGTGTACTGATCCTTCCCTTCAAAAAATACCATCATCTACTTCTGTTATCTGAAAAGGAAAGAAGTAAATAGGGAAGGAAGAAGGAGAGATGGTGGGTAGGAAGGAAGGAAGTGTAGATAAAATGAAAGGAGGAAGGAGCTATTAGGTCAGTACTTTCTCCCCATGGTGACTAATGAGACTCCACTGTCCTGGACAGTATTTTTAGGATGCTCTTCATGTCCACTGAGACATGCAAGTCGCCATGGTGACCTGTTTTCACCATGATCAACTATGTAACCCAGAGTGGCTGCTGTTTAAGAGGAGCAAAGGCAGGAAAAAAAGGAATACACTTCCCCTTGAAGGTCGCGAATTTGGCACACTTCATGTCCTTTAGCACGGCATCGTCAAGTATAAACTAAAAAAAAAAAAGAAAAAGAAAGGAAAAGAAGAAGAAGACGAAAAAGACGACCCCGCAATTGTTCATGTTCCAGTGAATGCACATGCTGATATACTGGATTCACCTAAGGCAAAAAGGATTGTGAGTGAGTGTGGAAAGTGCTCTTTGAGTACCCCTCCACAGCTCCTGTCCAGAGTACTGCAGAGAGTTACCGGAGTGGAGGGTCGTCCTTTTAGAAGGAAAGCACTGGATGGTCGGGAGGTTTCCTCCCTCACCTCTCCGTTCCTTTGTTCAAAGTGAACCAGCTGACTCAGGATGTGTCCCCTTCAGGTTGTTCTCCTCCGTTCTCTCACTGGCTCTCTCAGGGGGACATGTTGAGTAGCTTGGTAGATTTGTTGGGGTAATTGATAGCCAGGCTGATGGCAGCGATGTTCTTCAGAGCCTACACAATAAAAAAAATTTAAAAAAGTGAATGAAATACAGAAGAATGAGTGCGGGGAGAGAACATCTCGCTTATTATTTTAGTACATCTATGCATTTATTTGTTACTTTTGGTTTTAATAAAGTTGAGAAAGCAATGTTTCAGTGAAGCTGACCACACAGTAAGGCATACAGCTGATTAATGAAACACTCGTAAGCTGATACCCAAAGCCCAGGTATCGTATTGGGACTGAAAAAGTCAGGTTGGTGCATCCCTAATGAGAAGTTAGAAAACGAGATGTGAGAAACCTCGTTTTTCTTCACCATGTTGCGCGGTGATAAATATGCAAATTGAGGGTGACTAAACTGATAAACCAAGGACTTCTGTGCAGTTTACGTCACCTTATTTCATAAACAATTGTTTGACAGATTGAACGGCCTTCAGTGTTTTTGTTCCCTGCTGCCTGCAGGGAGATGAGAGCAGTAAGTGGGTTGATGTTTATCTCCGTCTTGGTGCAAAGCATGACAACTACTGAACAGTGAGTGTCTGGTATGAGGAGAAATATAAGTCACTCTTGTTTTGTGACGTTTGACGAGTGCCACTATATGGTCAAAATCTCTTTTTCAAAACTTTGGTCCAAGACCATTTATATGAAAAAAACTTGCAGCCAGATTTCAATTCAATTCCCTGTGGAGTCCCGAGAGACGAGCCATTAATCATTAAAAACGATAACGGAAAATAATGGAAAAGCAGTCGACATTATTGTTTGATGGAATTCATGGATACATAGAAGATTTTTTTCATTTCAACAGGCTGCTGCACCTGTTGCATTCTGATCCTCTCGATGTGATCTGAATCCGGTCCAAACCCCCCCGCCACAACAGATCAGTAGGAAACCGAATGGAAAGCTTCTGCAGCTCGCAAAAGTGTAAAAGTAAAAGATATTGTCGGTGACAGAGACCAGGAGAGTGGGCTGTAACGTGACAGCAAAAAATATATTATATTAATAATACAATACAAATACACCTCAGCCACCTGGGGGGGCGGGTTTCTGCAGCATCCTCACTATCTTTCATTTATTTTCCCTGTGGTTAAGAGTGACGTCTCAGTGTGGAATCTCCTCAAGACCAGCTGCTCCTTACCGAATCAACAGGGCACACTTGTTTTCTTTTTACCTGAAAATGTATTTTTGGAGGTGGAGGGTGCCCGCAATGTGCCATGTGCAGTAATGTATTAAATTCAGCTGCTGTACCAAACAAATCTGCTGGTTAAGTTAAGCCATTCAAACCTGCACAGTTTGCAGGATGACAGTGCTTTGTAAAGTTGGGACACAATGGTGAAGCAGTATGCATCATTCTTTTGGTCAATTGGGGGCAGCAGAGCCAGCTGTAAACCACGACATTGACATGACCTTTCAAAGCAAACACGTTGTGTTTTTACACATTCAGCAGACACAGAGCGACATAAGCATTCGTCTGAAGTCCTGTTCCAGCCACCTGATCAATGTCAGTCCATCCCTCACTCTCTTTGTAGTTAGCTGCTAACTGTGTTCTGATGTTCGGTGCTGGGCAGGTAGCTTCCAGGGGTTTTATCAGAGCAAAATTTGCGCAGAAAAAAAACCAATGAGCTGAACGATACAAAGCAGCTGAGGGGAAGTGTAGAGTCAGGTGAGAATATTTGATCCAAAGTGCAGCTTTAACTTAAAGAACCTTACATGATGTACCTGCTAATTCAGTTACAGCAGATGTCTCCCAGTCTCAGTCGCACTTCAAACATTGTGTTATTTCCTGGGTAAATTAATGTGCTCCCCTCTGCATTTTCACTCTTGCGGTTGTTCAATAATTTGTCATTTTGTCAGAAATTCTGGGAATATAAGCTTCACCCAGTGATTTCCTTGGAGCGGAGGAGTCCAACACAGCTCCAGGTAATGCCCCGACACACAGCAGTACTTGCTGATT
The DNA here is from genome assembly GCA_943593645.1 of Bovichtus variegatus. Classification (NCBI taxonomy): domain Eukaryota; kingdom Metazoa; phylum Chordata; class Actinopteri; order Perciformes; family Bovichtidae; genus Bovichtus; species Bovichtus variegatus. Next base: position 6,828,034 of record CALSCE010000030.1, read on the forward strand.
TGGCTGTCAACATGCTTTGCAAATGTGACATCGAAACCACAGGTATTTTACACTGTTATCTGCGTTTGAGTGAATAATAAAGAAACGCCGTGCAGTAGTGGAGTGAAAATGATCCTCACTACTCCACTTGTGTTGTGGCATAACTTGAAGAGAGAACTTGAGAGAAAATGAAATCCCTAGTGAGAGAAACTGTTGTTGTGTTGCTGCTGTGCTTTAGACCATTTTACCAACCTCTTCCAAAGTGAACCTCGGCCAATTTACTTTTGGACTCAGCATCATTGTTATCATAGTAGTTATGCCTACTGCCAAGTCATCTATGTTTTTGTTTTCAACCCGACAGGTATTAGGTAACTGCACCACAGAACCGCCCACAATGTTTTTTCACCACCCCGCATCCTCTGCTCCTCTTAACTGCCTTCAGGCTCCTCTGCTGTATCACAGGGTCCACAGTACAGAGACCGCCGCGGCTTGCTCTGCCACACATTGTAATGCACTGTCATTACCAAATACATTAGTCCTGAGTGCCCACACATGTTTTAAACAAGGGGAGGGGGGTGCGCAGGGATCTGCTGGGTGTCAACAGCTTGATGATTCACTAGCAAAAGAAACTCCAGTCGCGAGCTGACTCACAGCAAATGAAGACTGTTCAACCAATGTGGGACTGTGTGTTTAAGACAGAGAGTTGCATATTATTACTACACTTCAGGGTGAGCGGGCAACTTCTTTGAGCAAATATCAGCCACGGCAGGCAGCAACTCCAAACTGAAAACATCAAAGATGACCAGAGAGAGCCTGGCTAAAGGCAGGACTTTGAATTAAGAAAGGCAGAGATGCAAAAAGTCATCAGTGGTTATTATGTAAAGAGAAAAAAGAAAAAAAGGTTTAAGACTTACCATTGCAGTGTGATTGAGGAGCTGCTCGTCAGTGGTCATGGCCAACAAGTACTCCTGGAGGATGCCCTGCGCCTGCAAAACAACATTTGCCACGTTTCCAAATGCAGCTCACAAAACAGATAACCTCACAGGCCGGATAATGTCAAGAATAAAAAGAAGTTCCCGAGACAGACTGCCTGAAGAGGTTACATAAGGGATGAATTCAGTAATAAATGAGGCCTGGTTCCCTGAGCACTCTTCATCTCCATCTCAGCATCAAATTGAACTGTGGAATGTTAGAACAGTATATCAAAATTATAAACAAACTGAAGAGTGCTTCCACTAAAGCCCTACGAGGAGAGAGACATACCTCGGGTTACATAAGCACAAGGAGTTGGGAAACACAGATAAGACTACATAGCAGCTAAATGGGCTGAGACGGGCCAAACTGAGCTTTTACAGAGCTGGTGACAAAGTCCAGAGCCCTGGTCAAACCATCCATCTCGCAGCACCCCAAATGTTTATGTTGGGGGGGGGGGGAACATCCTAGGACGATTTGTACAGTCAGTAGTGCGGGACAGACGAATTTGATTCCTAAATATAACTTTCACTTCCTGGGGTAGAGGGAGTTCAATGAATCTCAGTGGACCTGGCTGTGAACTTTTTGTGTGTGAAAAGAAAGAGGACTGGCGCTGGAATGTGAACAGCGCTGGCTAAAACTTTAAAAATAATCTGGTTCGAGGCTCAGACCTAATATGGACACAGAGGATTCCATAATGTGTCCAGTCCACTCATTAGCTTCCCATCACTTTACATCAGTCATTTCGGAGCACTGCAGTTAAGCTAATAGAGAGCCACCAACCTTAGTCCACACTAATCCTTACTTCTTAGGAGGATGGTGAAAGATGGACAGTGATCCTTACAGCTGATGAAGGTTTTACAATGTTTATGTCCATTTCCGTTCAGTTTCCATTTTTCTCTAGATTAGCCTCAGTCCTGCCTCATTATAAAGTCCTCTGTGAACAAATGCAGATGTAAAGATTTCCTGGAACAGTGGATCCAGTTGTCGCCTGTGTGACCCAGTTTAGAATCACATTCACTGGCTGTGTTCAAGTTCAACAGACTCGTTTTGTTTTTTTTAACGTTTCTTGTAGGACTGCACCGAGTAGTTTGAAGTGTCGAAGCTTCATTCATAACATTTTAAACACTCAAATGCTGCGCAGCTGCTTTTTCTGTTCATTCTGTTTAAACCTGGTATTTCTGCACGGTTGCAGTTAAAGATCAGGTTACACAAAACACTATTAATATTATACTATTTGTAGAAGAAAATTCCAGTGGTGGCTTCGTGGAATTGTTTCCGTCTTGTTTGATGAAAACATTTCCATCGACTCCAGAGCGCAATGTGCAAAAGTAAAAATTTATTCAGAGAAGATAGACGTAATCATTTCCAAAATTCACTACATGTTTTCATCAAAAAAAACATTTTCACTGCGATCCTAAAACTGCTCTCCCGCTTGCTGCACACAAAGGCAGGCACGCTCCTGTAATAACGCGGCGGTGTAGCCACTAAATTACGTTTATATAGCCACATATGTAGTTATGTTGACAAAACTGATGAGTTAAAGTCTGATTTATTTAAATCAGATGAATCAGATTATTAAAATTGAAGAGATTTTGTTTGAAGATCTTTTTTGTGTGATGACGTCATAAAATATGACAGACAATCGAATCTTCATTGGAGAACCTCAACAGGAGCTTCAAATGTAAAAAAAAAAAAAAATGACATTCGGTTAAGCCCTAATTTCTTCTTATACTTTGACCCACATCCTGAATGTAGTGCAATACCAACCACCACTCACTGTGACAGCTGCCACAAGAGGTAGCAGCTTTTTTAAAGAACCAACATGTTTCACTGTTTTATCAGGAGAATGCTGGCAAAACTTCGATGGGAGGAAGTAAATGGGTCACTGAATCTATTTTGAAACAACCGCTGAGCAAAAGACTACCACAAACAATTCTATACAAGTGTCTCCATGAGCTGTGGGTGACAAACCGCTGCGTCACACGCATTTGTGTCGTGTTGATGAAAGACAGGTCATGCTCTGTGATGATGCTCTGCTGGATGGGGGCGCAGGGACGTGCTACACACAAACGTGTCTATCATTGCTAACACTGGAGTGTCCATGAAAGGCATCCCAGGCAAAACTGCTGAGTGCTGTTACTGCCCCCTGGTGTCTGTCGGCACGCACTGCTCCACTCGAGAAACTCTCCCTTGCATGAAACAACATTCGGATGGTGCAGATGGGAGCACAGCATCCATCCTGGAGGACAGGTCGAATTGATGTAATTTTATTGTCAGATGAGCACCCGAAGGACTCAGCAAACAGAGCAGAGCAGAAGGGAACAGGAAAGGTAGTGCTGTTCTGGGACTGTCTGCTTCTATTGCATCTACAGATGGGAAACTCCTGGCTGACGGCACGCTCATAATCCTCAAGAATTCTCTCAATCAATAATTCAAGACGATTTTAGAGAGAGAGCCCAAACACATCACAAAATGGATAGCATCTCTTCCTCTCCCACACTGCAGGGAGCCACTGTGGCACTGTGCTGTCTGGCAGATGGCAGGGCCGGGCTTTGGCCCAGAGCCCAGCCCAGCACAGAACAGGTGGGTGGAGGAAAAACATGCTCATCTCACAGAGAGACTGATATAGACATAGAGAAGGTGGAAGAAAGACAGAGGTAAAAAATAGAATATTTTATTCTCATCATTTCATTCAAATTGCCTCGTGCTGAATATGTTATCAAGCCGAAAGACAAAGAAAAGACACGGACAGGTTGTCTTAAAGGAAGGCAGACTTAAAAACCAGCCTTGTGTCTGTTCTCAACTGCAAAGTCAATATTGCCGTCATCCAAACATCCAACACACCTAAACAAATACCTTAAATGTCCCTTAGCCACACCTCCGGCTTCAACATCAACACCTACACAACACTAGATGTGGCCTGCATGCGTTCGTGTGTGTGTGTGAGTCACTCACAATGGCACGGGCCTCTGCGATGAAGAAGAGTTCAGTGAGGGCGCGGTGAAGAGGCAGCAGCACGGTGATACTGGTGGGATCCTGGCTCAGGCTGTTTTCCATAGACATAAAGAGCTGCCACAGAGGTCGCAGCAGCGTCAGCTCACAGGCTCTGGAGTGCAAACCAAACACATGTACACATATAATAAAGAGCATTCTGAGAAAAAAAACAACTTCATACATTTATCATATTTATTTGATCAAAAACAGAGCCAAACTTGACTGCTCAAATTGATGTGCGACTTGTAAATGATGAATAGACTCGTCATCATGTTAAGATTGCTTCAAGAGAAAACATTCAAAAAGTGTTTATTAATGCTGATAAATCTGCAGTATTTTAAATAATAAATCACTCCTGTATCTATCTGTATGGTGAAGTATCATAAAAAAACACAGTGCTCAGAGATGCTCTCTGTACTCTTCTATCACTGCTAATAATTTGTGCCCGATATGGTTTTTCCACGAAAATGTTCAATTACCTTTTCTTTTTCAAATCCGGCATCTCAAATTACGCAAAGGTTACTATTTTCAGAACTGTAACCACTGGACACAAGATGCCTACCACTTTACTGAAAGTCCATTCTCAGTGTATGTTTCCACATTGCATACGTGTAAGTTGCATATGGAGTTGCAAAGTGTGAAGAGATATTTAGGACGCTCGATTCATTGTAGACGATGTTACGTGATTCATCGTTGGCACTTGAATCGGCACAAAACTACCCCTGTTAAATCATTAGCACGAAAGATTATTAATTGCTTTAGAAAATATCGGATTCTTTGATAAAAAGTCGAAGGTACAAGCTTGTGCAAATAAAAACTTTGAGGTTGACATAAAACTACAACCCCTGAGGTGCATTTCAGTGAAACACAACCTGCAGTTCAAAACAATTCCCTTCTAAATTGTGGGTAAATTCCGTAACTTTTGTTTTTGTTCTCAACAGGTCGTCCTGACAGGCCTCTTCTCCATGTCTACACTGGCTGAGGCTCATGGGTATTGTGGTATTTAGACCCATTTCTTATGCCAAAATGACAAACAAAACATGATTTCTCAGAAGATGAAATCATTTAAGCTGGTGGCCATAAATATCCAGTGGAGGCCCATGTTTCTGTGATAAGTAACAATATATTTTTATAGTTAAGTAACAACAAAAAATTGAAATGCGAATACAATTCCAGTTAATTGTGTGATGTCATTTTGACCAGATGGTAGCCGAGTCTGTAGACACATATGCAAATTCCTAAACACATCCTTTACCTAATTTCCGTGGCGACTACCAGGACATGAGGGATTTATCAAGGCTTTATGCAAATCCTGTGTGGAGGCAAAAAAAATGTGCACTGGGTCCTCTTAGTAAAATTAGCATTACTTAGGTCCAGGTGAATGGTCTTATGCCCAAGTGAAAATGTTTGCGCATATTAGTTTGGTTGTCTATACATGACAATATAATCCTACAGTTTTTTATTAAGATTCTACTGACGACAGGAAAACGTGTGAGAAGCATTGAAGAGAATTGGAAGGAAAGAGACAGAAATGTATAAGCAAGGATGGATTCTTACGTCTGGGACTGACACTGCAGGAGGCGGAGCAACAAATGAATGGCTTTGAGTCGCTGGTTTCCAGTCTGGCGACAGGCCACGCCCACCTGCCACTCCCAGATGTCTGCCAGTGGCAGGTGACCTAGCACTTGGTCATCTGCTAACATTTGCTTCAGTATCTCAAAACCTGATTAGAGACAACAAGCAAAAGTGCAGAGAGGGTGACGACCTGACCAACCAGAGGATTCATTTTTGATACTTTGCAGAGTTGCTCTCTACCAAATGAAGCAGATTTGCAGAGATGTAAAAGGAGTGTGTATCTGTTGTAATGTGAAGCACCTGTCTGGAAACGTCCTCTGTGGCCTCCGGTAACGGTGAACTTGTAGCCCCACTCTGTGTTGCTCATGTCTGACATAAATCTGTAGTACAGGGTGTCACCTGAGAGAAAGCCACACATAAAACACATGAAGTCAAACTATCTGAAATGAGAACCCATAAACGGAAAAGAAATGAACAACTTGAAAAAAAATATTCCTCACCAGGAATCTCAAAATCGGACCATTTCTGAGGGGAGCCACTGAAGTTGTGGACATCCTGAAGGAAATCGCTGCTGCTGGACATGATGAGCTCATCACAGCCTTCCTCCGTGTAGCAGCGGGAGTCAAATTTCACTGACAAGAGGATGGCCCCCGGGATGTGCACCTTGTCCTTAAGAGAGAAAAGATAGACACAATAGAGTCTTCAAACTGAATTCTAAGAGAGGCGTGCCCTGTTTCAAATAAGGATGTGTACTAATAGCCAGCTCTATTGCAAAGTCTTCTTTAGTTAGACAACATACATTTTGTGACCAGCTCAAAAGGTTGGAACTAAGAGGATGGCATGACAAATGAGGACATATTAAACTTCTTTAAAAGAGTTATGGCTGTAATTGATGAGAAAAAGAAACAAAAAAGGAAGTTTGCCCACCTCAAAGTTGGTGTTGTTGTCATAAGGGTGTTTGGACTCTCTGATCTGCACAGCCATACCTGGCTCCTCCATGAACTGGCAAGCAGTGAGGGACAGACTGCACAGCATACTCTGGCTGCAACCCTTCAGCACTCTCTGGAGAATCTGATTATTAATGGATTATAACAAATCAGATTAATCCACAAAACACCTAGAATGTATCACATGTAGAAATGGCAACACACTCTGCATTCTGCTCCCTTCTGCTCACCTTCTCCCAGAGCGGCCTCTCCTCCAGCTGCATTAACATGTCCAGGATGTAGGCCATGTGTGATGCGCCGTTCAGTTCCAGGGCCTCCTCGCTGAGAGCTGCCTCTGCGGGCCAGTCGGCCAGCAGCGAGGCCAGCACGTGGCGGGCGTACAGCGTGGCGATGGCCTGGTTGACCTTCACCAGGTATTGACGAACTGCCCGATTGCTGCGCACATCCAGTTCCTTGTGCAAGAGAGCTGAACTTTTGGTGCGCCTCTGTTTGGCGTAGCTGAGCTGCAAGTCGGTCTCTGAATTTGTGATGAGCTTCTGGGCCACTACGTTGATCTCCTCTGTGGCCTTTTCACAGTGACTGGGCTTAGACTGTCGGAGGGAAGCGATGATGGGAATATATCAGAATATTGACATATGAGAAAAAGTTTGAAGGTGAGGTTTCTCAGAGTAGCTCGTCTCTTCTTTTCATAGTTAGTAATGTTTAAGGGATAGTTTGGATTTTTTGAAGTGGGGTTGTATGAAGTACTTATCCATAGTCATAGTCAGTACTTATCCATAGTCAGTGTATTACCTGCAGTAGATGGCGGTTGGCACGCACCCAGTTTGGAGAAACTGACAGAAGTACCGGCCAAGAAGTGATTTTAGCCACCTAACAATAGGCTCACCTCTCAGTTTAAGTTTAAATCAAATCAAGTTTATTTATATAGCCCAATATCACAAATTATACATTTGTCTCAGTGGGCTTTACAGACTGCACAGGATACGACCCCCTCTGTCCTTAGACCCTCACATCGCACAAGGAAAAACTCCCTAAAAGATACCCCACAATTAGTGGGGGAAATATGGAAGAAACCTCAGGGAGAACAACTGAGGAGGATCCCCCTCCCAGGACGGACAGACGTGCAATAGGTGACGTGTGTACAGAACAAACAAAACAGTTGAAAAATACAGCATTTTAGGCTATGTTAAGAATATTTTCACCACTGTGGCAGTGGGGTGTGGTTACGCCACCAGCTGTTGGTGGAGAGATGAGAGTGTCTCAGCTGGAGATCAGACAACTGGACAGAATCAGGTAATCAGTCAAATGATATAAGCATGGCGGTAACCTGGTTCAGGTCTCTTGCAGTTGACTGGGTCCTGGAGGAGGGACGTGTAAGACAAAGAGAGCGGCCCCAGGACATTGAGGAAGAACTTGGTCGAGTTTGTTGTTTTGTTGTTGCCTGAAAAGGCTAAGACTGTGATAGTTAAACTGTCTCCACCAAACCTCCTCTTCTTCACTGTCACAACTGCTTTACCTTGCAGTCAGACCGCCGTTTCAGATGGGGAACTGAAGCCGGTATTTATGCTCTCTTCAAAAGCCACCAGACTCCATTGACAAAAAAACGTAATTTTACCTTACAGAACACGGGAGTTGCTGGTCAACCGCTGCCTCGATTATTTAGTTTGTTTGTGTTATTGTTTGACTTTGGAGAATCCAAACTAACTCTTTAAAAACACCATAGTCGCACAATAACTAACTGATCGAGACAGCATTAGACCAGCAACTCCCGTGTTCTGCAAGTTAAAATGACTTGGCTGCATGGCTTTGAAGATAGCATCAATATTGGCTTCAGTTCACCGCCAGAAAAGGATTTCTTACGGCTAGGTAAAGCGGTGAAAATATCCTGAATATAGCATACTCAATACAGACTTTTTTTAGGTGGCTAAAATGTGTTTTTCTGCTGCCCCCATGCACAGCAGTACATTGCTTAGCTTCTGTACCGGTACTCCTGTCTGTTTCTCCTAACTGGGAGAATGCTGTCCGCCATCTACTGTAGGTATTACACCAACCATGGATAAGTACCTCCTCCAACCCCACTTTAATATTGCTAATGTGCCAAACAACCATTTATATGTAGTGCTTTTTGATATCTCAAAAGCTCTGTGTGATGTTGTTGGCAATTGATAATAAAAGATGTTATTTCAGGGCACATTTTTAAACAACTCACCACGCATGACACCACAATCATGTCAGTGTCCACGGCCTTGGTGTTCCTCTCCTCGGAGCGAGGCCGCCTGTGAGGCTGCCACTTCTGAGCCAGCGTTCGGATTGTTTCATCTGTTTTTATCTCTTCTCCATCAAATCTGATAATAACACAAAAGGCACGACACATAACAGAGAGGTTGTATCAGATTGTAAAGTATGACCTTTACCACACTGGATCGTATAAAGAAAGTCAATAAAAAAAGAAAAAAAGAAAACTATTCTCTGCCGACCTCTTTTGCACCTCCAGGAAAAAGGAGTCAGTTCTCTTCATCTGCAACTCATACATGGCTCTCAAGATGGGCAGAGGGGCGTTTAAGGCATCGTGGGTGATCTGCATTGAAAAAAAAGCAACTCATTTTGCTGCATGTAGTCCGAGTAGTATTAGAGCTTTAAACAAGGATATGGAGTATCAATGAATGAACAAATGAATTATTATCTATATTTACATTGCATATAGAGCATGTGGGGGGGGCGTTTCTATAATCCTGCACGCATTGTTTTGAAGCAGAGCCTAGTGTTCTTTAAATGTACATGCAGAGCGAATCAAACTTTAATCAGAAGCATTTTATTAGAATAAAAAAATGAAAATAGTAAAGTAGCCGGCTGGACTTGTTTGGCCAGCTGCCTGCACTTATGTAAAGTTCTGGTAGTATCCCTCCTCACCTGGAAGCAAATCTTTGTCTCCTCGTCGAGACCCTCTAAAGGGTCGGGCTTGTTGACGTCAGTGTCTTCAGCACAGCAGCTGGACTGGTCTGAGTCGTGCTCTTTGTCCTGCTCTCTTTGGTCTCGCTCGGGGTCCTGGGCCATGGAATGAATCTCCCTCTTGGAGGAGTAGAGCATGATGGAGAGAATCTCGAGGTCTCGCAGCAACCACAGCTTGCTGAAGCCTGTTCCTTTGCTGCACTTCCTCACCAGCAGCTGGGTCAGTCCTGACTGCTGGATGTCCTCCTGAGATTGCTCTACTCCATGTTTCTACACAAGAGGACACAACAGAATGAGAAAAACCACCTCGGGAATATTTTGTAAGCCAGTTGTTTCCAGACTAGAACCACATCTCAGATTTTGGAGTGGTAATGAAAGACATTATATTCCACTATTATGTACTACTACTACCGTACTGCCACAACTGTGGCCATACATTTAGGAGAAGTTTTTGACATGAATTTTAAGAAGCAGGTGTAGAGCCTGTCAGAGTCTGATTCCTTCAGCTCTGAAATATATAAAAAAATCAAGTCATCCTGATCTCATTCATGGTTTTATTTCATTTATTTATTTATATTTATATAGCCCAATATCACAAATTATACATTTGTCCCAGTGGGCTTTACAGCCTGTACAGGATACAACACCTTCTGCCCTTCATCTCGTCAAGACTATTGCAACTCTCTCTGAACCTGCCTCAGTCAGAAATCCACCTCACGTCTCCAGCTTGTTCAAAATGCTGCAGCTAGGATTTTAACTGGCACTAAAAGCATAATGCCTCAGTCTTAGCATATCAGCACTGGCTACCGATAAAATTCAGGATTGATTTTAGGGTCTTAATGATTTTTAAAGCACAGAAAGGCTAGCATATTGCTAACCTTTTAACTCTTTATAGCCTTAGATCCTAAGGCAAGGCTCTTCTGGTTGTTCCGAGGGTCAAGACTAAAGGTGACAGGGCTTTCTCTATAAGGGCGCATTTACTTTTAAAAGTTTCCTCTAAGTAAATTGAGGAAATTAGGCTAGCAAAATTAGTTTCATCTTTTATATCCCTGCTAAAAACACACTTTCATAAAACAGGTAAAGCACTTAGTAAACACTGTTTTTTGTGAAACGTGCAATATAAATAAAGGTTATTATTAATATTATTAATGCAGATTCAGAGGTCATGGCAGGTACCTTCAGTGTATTGTAGAGGCCTTTAAGGGCCAAGGAGAGAACCCAGGATGCCTCCACAGCATCAGAAGAGCCGTTGTCCTGGCTGGTCTGCAGCAGGTGGCTGATGATAGAGGTGAAATTGCTCAGGTATCGGCTGAGCAGGGTCTTTGGGCAGCCCTGGCCCTCTGACTGCCCTGGGAGACCGGCTGCAGTGGAATCCTGAGACTGGATGAGTTGGTAGTCCTTCACTAGAAAGGAGAGAAATCACACAGAAGGTTAATTATATGTTTATTTCTCACAGAAAGTTATTAAGTGTGTGCTACAACTGCACTAACCCGTTTTCCTCTTGCGTGTCTTAACATCCACCACTGCAGCGTGGTTCTTCTCTGTAAAGTGTTTGAGCAAGATCATGTTGTGCTGTTCATTCGCGTTGTCTATAAACACAGTCTGGGTGCCCACACACAGCACCTGGCAGACACACAGAGGAGACACAACTGAGCTTAGAAAGTCAGGGAGCATGGTGTTCTACCCTATACAGCGGGAGGCATTCTACATACCTCAGGGAAGCCCACCAGCACCAGCAGGGTGAAGAGGTTGGTGCGTTTGAGAGTTTGTGGCAGCTGCTGAATACAGTGGTCAGTGAAGGCGGCAATGACTGTGCTCCACTCAGGACAAACATTTACACTGTGTAAAATATCTGCCACTGTGCACGCCCAATCCAGACCAATACGACTGCAAAAACAGAGGAAAAGAAGAGACAAATCTCACAATAACTATAACAGCTGATGGGTGGATAATATTTCTTGATCGATTAAGAATAGCACACAAACAGCGCCGCAAACGTTGATTAGCTTTCTGGCAAATAAGATCTTAGGTGGACTTAATAACCAACACTTGACACAAACATAGGAAAGCAGGTTCTCAATTCACAAATGTATAACTCCAGCAAAGGGCCAATGTGCTTAACATTTTAGTAATAATTAAAGATGGACGCCCTGATGAAAAATGTGGTGATACATTTGAAGTTTGATTTAAATTGTTTTCTTCTGTGAAACATCTGTGAAACAGGTGAAAAAAGTTTTTTCTTGAATCACTAAATACACTCAAGACATAAAAAGGTACATATATAGTGTGTTAGCAAGTTATGTAACATTACTGTCATGTCTTAAGATCTGGAAGAAAACGTGGAAGCTTTTAGTCCCATTTAGAACATAGGGTAGTGGTGCACTTCAGCCTCGTGGCCATATCGAGTATTACAACAACAACAACAATGATCCTGGAAAAAAATATTTACCTGGCAAAACTTTTTTCCCCACACGTTTCACTTGAAAAGTGAAAAAGAAAATTGTCCTGGAAAACTTAGTAAGAAAATGGATCACCAGAATTGTTTTCTTTCTCACTTGCCTCTTATGAATTCCAGACCAATGCCCTGACTACACAAAGATCAGATTGCTAACTATAATAAAAATATTTGGACTCACTTACTCACAATAAAATGACTTGCATGCTCCTGTACCTGTTATTTTTCATTCGCTTTTATCAGGGTAGGAAAATATCTCACATGGCTGTTCTGGATTGGTTAAACTCTATTTAGGTGCTAACAAATGTATTTATAAACTACAATACAGTCCCGTGGTATCATTAGGTTTTCCTTCTTTTACCTGTCCAAACAGACGGCTCCGAGGCTGAAAAGCAGCTGCGTGGTCTTCCAGCCCTGGATGTCTGAACTGGATGCCTCTCCTTGTGTTAGCAAGTCATATTTGTCAGCCAGGGCCTCTGTGACAGCAGTGTCGGCCTCCATTGGAGGGATTCGGAGCAACAGCTGACCCAGTAGTCCTAGGGTGAGGTGGTAGGTCTCGTTCAGAGAGCCAGCATTGGAAATAACTGCCCTGAAAAGCTTGGGCAGGATGGAGCTCAGACTGGGCAGAGACAGGGTGCTGCCCTGAGGACACAAGAAAGACGATATAAACGTTATCTGTAGATAAATGGATAACATGCTGAAGACAATGCTGACGCAATATTGTGAATAGTGAACACTTCAGGAACAGCAGTGCATGCTGGGTGCAAAATAATCAAGTGTCAATCAACTTAACAAAGTCTTGATAGATTTGGGTGTATTCGTTTAATTTGACATGATATCTGTCAATTACATATACTGTAATGCTACAGCCAGCATCCCAATAGCTTAGCTTAGCATTACGTCTGGAAACATCTTGCGTGGCTCTGTCCAAACATATCAAAATGTGTCAGGCAGCAGCTCTAAAGCTCAATAATAAACTCAATATATATTTTTTGTTTCTGTACAAAAACATAATGTGTAAAAATGATAAATTGGGGGGTAATTTGTGGGATTATTTCTTGGCTGAAGGCAGTGACCTCCAGGAGTCTCGCTGGTTGCCTGGCAACCTCAAGGTGATGACAAGACTCAAGAAAGTTACTACACCTGCCAAAGAAGTAGTTCAGCACTTTTGTATGTTTTTTTAACAAATGAGATATAAGGTGTTACTTGGTGAGCTTCAGAGGTGCTGGAAGACACATTTTGTTACCTTTGGACAGAGCCAAATAACTGCTTCCCATATTTACTACACTAATACTAACTTGCTGCTAGCTGTAACTTAATATTTAACTCACAGATATGTAAGAAGTATTGATGTTATCACCCAACTCTCAGCAAGAAAGCGAATAACCGTATTTCACAAAATGTTGAACAGTTGAATCTTGACCCTAAAAACTGGTCTAAGGTTTCACGTACTGTTTTGGCAGGTGGCAGCATGGCTGCTAGTAGCCCCAGGATCCTCTCTCTGGAGCACTCTGAAAACACATGCTCCTGAAGGGGAACCTGGGGCAGCCTCTCATCGGTCTCCTTGACAACATCAGATGCTGGAGAGTTGACTGTTCCTGGACCAGACTCTGAAGCGGAGAAGGGTTAAAAAAAACAACATACAAGGTTGATCCAGACAGCTAAGTGATCGTCACTATACATTATATATACACAATACAATATACACAGAGCCTGGTTGAGGTAGCATCAGTACTTACGTCGCACCACAGGAGAGAGGGGGTCCTCATTGGACATAGAGTGTGTCTTGCTGAGGCTGGCGGAGTCCAGGGTGTCTTGGCTCACCAGCTTGGTTTTCTCCCCCTCTGCAGTGTTTGGTGGGGACGACACCTCTGAAGAAACGGGGGGAGGAGAGCCCAACTCCTTTGTTTTTTTCTCCTTACCTGATGCTTTACTCTAGTGGTGAGAGGACAACAATTCAGTAGGTAGACAGGCCAACACGATGAACTTTTACAATACTAAATACTGTATTACTTATATTATAGACTTCACAAGTACATGAATGTATCTCTACGTATTGTTCTACATCAGCAAGAAGATGTACAGACATGTTTGTGAATCTAACAATGTGACCTGCTTATCCACACTTATAAACCTTATCTTGCAATTTTTATGGATGTATCTGCTCCATTTGTTTTGTGTGTGTTTTACTTCTTGCCACTGTAATGATCCATTCCTCCAACAGAAATGATTCATCAATCTTCATGTTATCTTATAACTTAACTTCAGTTCCTTACCGTGTCCCTGGGAGACGTTGGGGAGCAGATTGCTGCAGTGCTGACAGGGTGAGAGGAGGCGTCAGTGGCTGTACTGAGCTCCTGAGAGGACTCTGGAGAGACTGGACACAGCTCACTGTCAGAAGCCGATTCATTAGACGACAGCAGGGCAAGCAAGGCTGAGGAACGTAGACCTATGTGGAGGATGGCAAAGCAAATGTTTGCTGTAAAAAGGAAAAGCATTAAAATACAGGTAAGAAGACACAATGCGACACATGGGTGAACAATGAAGCACCCCCCTTTAACAACTCGACAGACGACAAGTGAGACGACGGCATGCTTCAGGGCGTGGTAACCTTGTGGTTGTCACGCCCTAAGTCCCTACCAGAGCGCTATTCAGTGTTCTCTTGTATTAAAAGACACTCTATTGAATTGGCTGTTCATCAGTAGTACATTTTGTTTAAAGCAGGTTTTCTCGCTAGACAAAATTAGCATCCCGATTAATATCACCTGTAACGTCAATTACGGACGCACCTTGCTCACCAAGCTAGCGTTAGCGGGAGACTTTGCTATGCTAACAGTGACTGGCCTCTCCGGGCTTTGCTCCTCTAAAGCTCCACCCTCTCGTCCAAGTATGGTCACTTCTGGTTTCAAAAGACCAAGATGACCAAAAACCAAACACGAGGCTTCATAATGGTAGTCCACAAATCAATGGGTGATGTCACAGTGACTACATTCACTTCTTTTATACAGTCTATGGCAAGTACCTTAACTTAGCATAAAGACTGAAGGTAGAGAGAAACGGCTAGCCCATCTCTATCCAAAAGGAAAAAAAAACGTCATAGCATTTTGTTTGCTGTTTCCCCATCCTTCTAGTCTTTACACAAGATAAGATAACCGTCTGCAGATTAGACTTCTCCTCCAAGTCTCAGCAAGGAAGTAATTAAGTGTATTTCCCAAAATGTAGAACGATTCCATCAACAACTAATTTCTGGTTTTGACTAACCTTTGCCAGTCTGCCCCTTGAGCAAACAATCAGTGATGAGTTGGGAGCAGTTTGTCTGCAGGGCTGAGGCCTGGCTAAGGGTGTTGCTGTCCAAAGACTCTCCCTCCATCTGCTTCTGACTGCTCAGTTCTGACGTGTAGAGGGCCAGAGCAGCAAACAGTAGCCAGGAGTAGTTGTGGATGTAGGGCTGGATCAAGCGGTGACGGTCACTGATTCGTATAGTCACCATGGGGTACACTGTGATCCGGTGGGTGGGCAGGTGGCTAGAGGGGAACGTTAAAAAAGAAAATGAGTCACCAACGCGGAGGTACGGCATTAAGTGTGTTTTAACTGCATAAGAAACTTTAAATGTGTCACCTGTCGGGATACTTCTTTGCATTGTAACAACCAAAGCACAGGTCAAAGTCTTCACAGACGTTGCAGTTGATCCTGCTGCCTACAATGAGCCCCTGGCAATGGTCACAGGCGTATTCCATGTTCACCATCTCATGGTCATCCTCATGTCCCTCAGGCTTAGCACCGCCTGGTTAAAAACACACACATTCACATTTAGGTTTGCTCTGATGCGCTTTATCCAACTTAGGATAAGTGAACGTGAGAGCGATTGAGTAGTGTAGTGGAGTTAATGAGCTCACTGAGGAAGCAGGTCTTGCAGAGGTCCATGTCCATGCACTGCAGACATCTGTAGCGGTGCCACGGTGCCATCCTCTCACAGCCGTCACAGGAGATCACAACATTGAGTAGGTCACAATAACGTGCAATGAACATGTGCATCTGTGGATAAAACCGGATAAATCATTTAAAGTTACCTATGATAAGCAAAGCTATGCACAGACCCCAGCTCAGTCATGGATTATTACTTGCCTACAGCTTTTTAAACTTCATCACACACAATAGGCAATAGAGACAGAAGTTCTTTTTGGATTGGGTCATATTATGACAGAAAATAAATATATTGATCTCTGTTTTAACCATTATTGTGTGTATTTGTTTGTATTGTTAAACAGACATACACAAAATGTTGCGTTTCAAACGCTTTGTATGAAAGTGACGCTAACGCACTACACTAAGGCGGTGAATAGAGCTGCCACGATTAGTTGACTAATTGATAAGTCAATTGACAGAAAAATGATTACTATAATAACTATTTTGATAATTGTTAATTACTAAAGTAATTTTTTTATAAAACAATGGCAAAAAATGCAGTTTTCAGCTCTCAAATATGGAGATTCCCTGTTTTTTCTCTGTTTTAAATCATATTTAACTGAATATCTTTGGGATTTGGACTGACAAAATAAGACATCTCTGGGATGGAAATGTTTCACTATTTTCTGACATTTTATAGACCAAACGATTAATCTTTTAATCTAGAGAATAATCAGCGGATGAATCAATAATGAAAATAATAGTTAGCTGCAGCCCTAATGCTGAACATATTAGCATGCTAAAGTTAGCATGTAGCTTAAAGAACTGCTGTGCTTAAGTAAGACAAGTGCTTAAGAAAACAGAGCAGAGAAGCATTTGGGTCACTCGGGTTATATATTAAGTGCCATTTGTTTCCCCAGACGTCTCAGACTCAAGACAATTTTCCTTGTTGGCTAATGATTGGACTTTTTCTATGCACTGTGGTGTACCTTTCTCCTGTCCTCCATGGAGTCCTCTTCATCGATTTTGTCATACCACTTCTCAAACATCCCGTCCATACACTCATCCATCCACTCCTGGTTCTTCTTGTAGTCGGCGATTTCATCCTCCTCTGTCCATTGACTGAAGATGAATTTAAACCACAGAAATAATCGATCATCTCTGCTTAACATATTGTCAGACATTTGAAATAAATAGAATAATGAGGCACCTAGCAGGTGAGACTGCCGATTTGTAAAAATGTTCAAATGAAAGCTGTTACATTTGCTAGCCTGAGCAATTGTTATCAATAGGAAAAAAATGTAATTTCCACTGTGTGATGCCTTATTTATTTATTTTCTGAGATGGGTCTGATATTACCTGATGGCAATGTCATGGACACTGATGTTCTCCTGGGACATGCTGAGCAGGAGGTCAGGAAGCTTGATATTCAGGAAGAGAGGAAGGTCATGCACCTCCCAGCTCATATCCAGAAGGTGCAACAAGCAGGTCTGCACACATGACAGGGCCGGTAGCAGGGCTCTGGAGAGAAGGGATGAGGGTCTGGTTACACTAATGCACACACACTTATCACACAAATCAGTGCTGCAACAGTTTTTAATTTCAGTGTGTGGAAATGGTGTGTTACAAGGATAAGAGCTTACTTCTCATTGAGGCTGCTGAAGCCTTGTACTGCCTCCACCAGCATGAGCACCAACTGATGGTAGGAATGCCTCACCTCCTCTCCCAGCTTCTGCCCGCTGTCTGACAACTGAGAGAAATAACTGAAAAAGACAAAGCAAAGGAGAACACTGAGTGAAATACTACTGTACAGTTGTGTGTCAGCATACAGTTTTTTTTTCTTTTTACACACAAAAAATGTATTTCCTTCTCAAAATGTACTAGAAATTCATATGTCCTGAACTGTCAATGAAATTGATATTGGTCAAAACTAACAACAAAAACTTTATCCTGGCAAAACTTTTTTTGTCACTTTTAAACAAAAAAGTTGAGATGAAATTGAAAATGCCTTTTAGATCAAAATTGAAAGTCAATTTTGTTGTATTTTTCTATCAAAATCCAATCACCTTTTCTCCCTGTAAAACAAACGTAAGCTAGTAGCAACCCATTTCAAAATAACAATATCATGACATTGATCCATTTTTCACGACAAAGGAGGTGTGTGAGGAGCCACAGTCCTCTGAAGCATCGTATCTCGCTACATCTTAGCGGTCCAATCAAATGTGAAGTGTCCTTGAGGCAAGATGCTGAACCCCAAATTGCTCCCAATGGCATGGCCATGGTGTGTGAGTGTGTATGAATGTTTAGTACTCCTGGTGAGCAGGTGGCACCTTGTATGGTAGCCTCTGCCTCTGTATGATGTGTGAATGCTGACATGTGTTTGTGCTTTGAGTGGTCACAAAAACTAGAAAGGAGGAATATAAATGCACTACATTTACTTTCCTCCCAGGGCTTCCATACTGTAATATGAACATACAACAGAAACAATTTAGTCTTGTTTCACATGAACTGAAAACATTTTCTACAGATGTACCTGGTGAAGTCTTTCTGGCATGCCAGCAGCTCCTGTAGGAACAGAATGCAGGGGGCTTGGAAGAGGTGTGGCTTTCCCAGGGAATGTAAACACTGCTGAACCATCTCCAAGACCTTGCACACACTCAGAGCCTGGGCTTTGCTCAGGGACAGGGTCTGCAGAATGCTACAGGAGGAAGATTTGAATGTTTTATTGCTGTCTGGTACAATTACACAAATAAAAAAAAAATGCAAAATAGAAGTCTGGAGGTCAGTCACCTTGCTGTTGTGAGAGCTTGGTCCCTTATAAAGTTCAGGATGTGTTTGAGTATTGGGTAGCGATCCTTGACAGAGGGGGTCAGGCGGGGCTCTTCTATAGATCGACAGGACAGGAGGCGTAGGCGTGCCCGACTGAACGGGGCTTTGCGGGGGATCGCGGAGGGAGAGGCTGGATCCCCTGACTGGGAGCAGAGGCTCTCTGTGGAGCCTCTGTGGCCTTGTCTGCCGTGCCCACAAGACGATGGGTTTTGTGCTTGAACACCGGAGGGCTGGCTCTGTCCTGCCCTGGCATCCAGCCCCTCCTCAGACCCTGCAGTCTGAGGTCCCTGAGTGGAACTGGCCTGGAAGTCTGCTTCCGAGATGGAACTTGAGCGCAGCAGTGGAACGATGCTGCCCTCTGCAGCTCTGGAAGAGTCGTTGTCCTGGTACGGTACTCCACAAGGGGTAAACCTGAAGAGCAAGAGGCTCTTCTCAATGCACATCTCAGCTAGAGAGAAAGAAAATGACAGAAGTCAGAAAAATTAGGAATGTCTCGATCAAGATTTTTTTTGCCAAATTCCGTTCTTAAATTTAACACTTCAATATTAAAGGGATAACAGAGTTGGTGAAAAGAAAGGGTGAGTCGTTACCAAGTGTCTCCATGGTAACCTCATCATGACCCCCGTCCTTCTCGTCAGGAACATTCATTTTGCTAACTAGGTATCTCTGTTTCATTTCCAACTGGCAGGAAAAAAAGACATCGTCAGTATATTGGTTCAGTAACATGATGATATATAAACGCAGCAGCAAAAAATAAACAAAGATATGAATCATGTCAGGAACACTCACCATCCATGTTCTGATGCTGTCTGCCAATGAATACACCTGCGCAAATTCTTCACTTAAACAGGACTTGCAGTCCTGATTAACTATTCGTGCAAAGACAAAACAGAAAGAAGAAATAAACTCACCTAAGTGAATCCACCACGTAGAATTACCAGGATAATACAAAGCTACAGCCTTACCATAGGTCTTCAGGGCATGGTTGAGGGCTGGTGTGTGGTAAACCATGGCTGCCCAAATGGCGTTTACAGCTTGGTCTGTCTTCGACCCGGCGGCAATCTCGTTCCTTATTGGCTGTTTTCTGCAGGACTGCATGAGGGTCTTCATCAGCTTTGTTCTACTGTGTGTCGGCTCCAGGGAAGGGTTCCAACGGGCAAAGTCCTCCAGGAAGCTCATTAACTCATCAAGAGTCCATGTATTTGTCTACCAAACAAAAAAGCGACATAGTATTAGAGCACCATCTCGCTGCTGAGATTAATATTATGAACCTGAGAATGGAACTTCTATACATAACTGGATTAAGCAGATTAGACAGTACCTGGTCTGGGGGCATTTTTGTCGGATTCGCCTCCCTTGTTTCACACAACCCATGTCGCAGAATGGGTTTCCATAAAGGAGAAGACTGAACATGGGACATTTTCCCTGCTGGAAGCTCCTTAACTGTGCGTATCTCTGAAATGGACACAACACAAATATCAGCATTTCATCATTATTATTATTATTCTTCATTATTTAATCTGCCGATTTTTTTCTAGATTAACTCATTTGGTCTATAAAATGTCAGGACGTCCATCCACATATCTCACAATCCAAGATGAAGTCTTTACGTCTTGTTTTGTCAGTCCAATCTTCGAAGTTATTCAGTTTAACGTGATATAAAACAGAAAAAAGCGCCATGTTTGAGAAGCTGAAAACCGCATTTTCTTCTATTTTTGCATGAAAAATGACTTTAACGATTAATCAATGATCAAAATAGTTGGCAATTCTAATTCTGTTGATCGATCATTTTGTCTCAAATCCAAATCCAAAGTATCCACATTTTTCCAGATCTGTTCATGTAAGCCTCAAAATTTCAAGATTAGAAAGAGTCTGACAATGGCCCAAAACAGTCATTCATAAACTTTGCTTTGGTAAAGGATTCGCACAAACACTTGACCTTTCTATGATCAATGTTTTTTTGGAAAATAGTCTCACCGTGGGGGGATTTCAAGGCGAGGGTTCTGGAAGCAAGACGACCCATCAGGCGAGCCACCAGCAGCTGCAGGTCAGACATCCAAGAAATAGTGATATCTGGCAGGCCCATGGCTGTCACAGTGAACTTGTAACCCCACTCGTTATTACTGCTATCAGAGTGGAAGAGGAACTGGAGTTGAGGGCCAGCGTCAAATGTCACCTTCTGAAGGAGCAAAGAGAAGCAGCAGATGTGTACTGTAAATGAAATTAGAAACAACAGCGTTTCATAAGGAGACAACTGAATGGTTTTCCATAGCCTACCTTTGGCCATTTCTCACTTCCAACCTTCATGTCATAGCGGACCTTCCCACCTCTGGAATCTGTGAATTCTAGGTAGTCGTATCTGTGAATATCAAGAGCGTAGAGGATGGGTTCTAAAATAGTCTCACTTGATTAAAAGGCATCTGAACATCTAACATTTCACATCAGTCACCTCTTCTCTGTCTCACAGCGTTCATCAAACTCCACCTCAAAGGATGTAGCACCAGGGCAGGCAAAGATGCTGCTCTCATGGCGGCTATTCTCATAGTTGTGAGGGGACTCCATGTTCCAGGTCCTCAGCACAACTGGCTGCTGGGGCTGGTGCCAGCTCTCCTGATCCACCTAACCGTGACATGGCATGCAATTAATGAGAAAGTCAATGGTGGAAGTACATTTACTCAAGTACTGTACTACAAATTTGAGGTACTTATATTTTACTTGAGTATTTCTATGTAAAGCGACTTTTTTACTTTCACTCCACAACATTACAGAAGGAAATATTGTACTTTTTACTGCACTACATTTATCTGACTGCTGCAGGTACTGGTTACTTTACAGATTAAGATTTTATATACAAAACATATGAGTTCATAAACTATGATGCACTGTACCAACTACAACAGTAAAATGCTACTTACAGATTAACAATACTACAATAATATAATATATATTGTATATGTACTGTATGTGTACTTTTACTTTTGATACTTTAAGTAATTTTGCTAATAAAACTTACATACTTTAGTGACATTTTCGAAGCAGGACTTTTGAGTATTTTTAAATTGCAATATTGCTACTTTAACATAAGTAATGTATCCGAGTACATCTACCACCACTGGTTACAGTAGTGTTGCTGTTCTTCACAAGCCTCCACACCCCAGATGCTGGTCTGCATTTTCACCTCTTCATTTATGCGCCGCCATCTCTATACCGGGTTATCACAACACTTCAAAAGCAAACTAGAAACTTAAAAGTTCATCCACATACACATCTCGATCCTGCACGTTTAAGATCAACTGTTTGATGATGTGAAAAAAATAATAATTTATATAAGGATGCTGCTCACTTTTTCACTACTAAGAGACCATCATTGCTACTTTACAAGAGATAGCTTGACAGACTTTGTACTTTTTTGATTCAGTAGCCTGTTGGGCAAAGACACTAGAGTTGTCTACAGTGCAGCAGTACAGTGACACAATCTGACAACTAATCTGAAACGGAGTATTTCACCGAGCATGTTTAAAGTGGCCTTAAAGAAATGGTTACAAAGTACCTTTTAGCAAATTCAATTTACACTTTTAACTTTTTATGACTAATAAAACTAGAGTATGTGGAAATAGCTACCCTGCTGCCTGCTATTTATATGTTGATTGCATTGTCTGCACCGCTTTATCTTGTGGTGTTAAGTGTTATACTAGAGGACCACAAGAGAAATAATTCTTTGAGTATTGATGGATGGACACAAAATAAAGCCCGACAGTGGGATGAGAGTTTGTATAAATTCCAGTACACTAAGGTCTAAGGTCAGAGTGGACTGACCTTAGAAAAGATGTCTCCGGTATCACTGGACAGGCTTTTGAGTAGCTCGACCAGAGAGGAGAAGCTCTTCAGCAGCACACTGTGAGGGATGTCCAAAGAGCATAGCTCCAGCAGTAAAATCATCTGCCAGGACCAGAACAAATGTTACAGTCACTCAGCACGGTCAACGTTATAAATTGTGCAAGAAGGAAATTCTAAGCCATGATATAAGAGTGTATTACCAGTTGTCTGAAGACTGTGGCGAGGATGGAGCTGCCTAGTTTGTCAGTAATTTCAGCACCAGTGTACCTCCCGAGCAGGGAACCAAGGACACCTTTGATACTTCCAAGGAACTGATCCACATCTGTTGATATTAAGCATTTAGTCACTCTGAAACAAATCCTCTGAACTCAAGGATGGATTTTACTCAGTGTTCGTACTGACTCATATAACAACTTCTTTCATCTGTTGGACTACCACATTTGATTTACCAGCACCAGACTGTGTGCTTATATAAACACAGAATCTAATAGGGGGGGGATTTGATACATGTAAGAATTGAGATTCTTATCTTCTAAGAATCTCAATCGATTCACAAATTCCAAAAATAGTTTTTTCTTCAAAAGAATCTAGATATTGCTACTGTTGGACAGTAATCCTACTGAATCCAGAAACGTTTTTGAATCCAGAAATGATTTTGAATCAAATCTTGACTCTAAGAATCCAAAGTGAATCGATAGATACCGTTTTCACACCAGTCGGATCTAACCCTGAAAATTGGAAGCTGTAATCTCACACATCTCGCTGTATCTCACATTTAAGTAGGATGTCTCTGGCCAGCTCCATAGCGATAGTGGTTGAGGCTCCTCCTTTGAGTTGTAGGTAGCACCAGGAGAGCAGACTCCCCTGCAGAGCCCAGAACAAGGACAGCAACACTGTCCTGCTGGCTCCACTGTTCTCATCCACCATCATCACCTCGCACTGAGAGACGGGAGAACAGAGAGGAACATTAGAAAGGTGCATAGAGAGACGGAGAGGGTTGTTGATGAATAGCAAGTAAATGGTGTGTGTGTGACAGAGGCCTCACCTCTCTTGTTGCCACCAGTAGCAACGTCTCCATCACTGACAGTATGGGGCTGATGTCAAAGTCTGAGGGAGCCCCTTTAGGTGGGAGCAGGAGAAGGCCACTTGGATCCTGGTCGCTGCACAGAGAAAACACAAGTGTTGCTGATCCACTGATCTGGACGTGTACGAGAATATGATCATGCGTTTGTAGATCTACGGTATGCTTACCTGAAGTAATTACAAAGTGATTCAAATGTCACCTTCACTGACTCTGGCTGATCCTGTTCGGTAATGTTTTTCTGCAAAAAGGAGAATGATCACGTGATATCGTCATTATCATATGTTATTGTTATTATCATCATCATCATCATCATTCAATAAACTCACCATCATGTGGAAGAGTTTGTCCCGCCTGACGTGTTTATCCGGGAAGAAAACAGCTGCTCCATTAAGAATGGCCTTGACTGCTTCCTTGTGCAAAGCTTTTTCCACTAATAACACACCCTCTGGACCATCCACAACTAAAAACACAAACAAGACAGATATTATTGCTGCATAGATTTTCACAAATAAATCATGACAAGCTACTACTGTCAAATGTTGTCGTTTAAAGTTACTACAAGGACTTTTTACCTGGTTATGAAATGGTCTCAATTGAAAAATGACTAGCAGACTGGAAGAGCCGATGTTTTCATTTTCACAGGTAAAGGTTCACAGTGAGTAGTTTGTTAGCCAGTTTAAAGGAGACTATTTTAGAGACCATTTTATTTTTCAAATTATATTTTGTAGTTATGGCTGAAAGTTGGGCAGGATCAGCAAAGACAAAAAGTAAAGACTTGACTGAAGAAACAAAAAAAAAAAAAAAAGGGACAGTAATGGGCAAAAGAAAAAGAGTCAACTTTGGATTGTCATTCAAGATGGAGAAAATTGTGGGATTCGAAAAGATTCAAAACCAACCTGAATCGGCTCTCTTCCTCCTAGACTGCTATTAAATGTGTCTTTTTTTAATATTTCTGAAATACATTGCAACGCATGGTTTTACATCAATGTATGACTTTACGTTGGTGGCTAAAACAAAGCTCGCTCAGCTAACGTTATTTGAATGTAGCTAATATTAGCTGCATTTGTCGAGGAAATCCAAAGTTTATGTAAAGTTGAAAGGCTAAAGTAAACTTGCTTTCAAAGCAAATACACGTGCTAGCCAGATCAAGATCAAGACAGGCGGTGGTGCTCATGGAAACACCTTTTTTTCCCATAGGGGCTGCCAATGTCAACGCAAAATGAAAGTTCCTTGTAGCTGACTTAACCAAATGTGACATTTCAACAAAATACTTTTTACTACTCCCAGTTGTATGATGACCAACAGGTTCTTACTGTGGCAGAGGTGAGTGTAGAGTTCACAGACGGCCCTAGCAGAGTCAGACGGAGGCTCTGCACCGCTGGACGTTGATGGACAAGCCGCTGCTGTGGCTCCCTCGTCTGGCCCTCTGCTCTCCTCTGGGCTCCGGGGCTCAAGTGGGTTGGGCAGCATTGGGAAACAGTTCTGCATCAATTGGAGGAGCAGAACTCTGCTCTTCAACACCTCCTCTCCCTCACTGAGACAAAGACATATGCTCAATTACAAGTGAGACCATAATATGTCGGTGTCCTGACAGACAATGGTAAATATTGTTGCACTGATAGTTGTAGTGCAAGAAAACAGCAGTGACAGTACTACTACTCACATCTCCCTGAGTTTAATGTAGAAGTTCCAAAAGAGGTTCAGGCCGAGCCCACTGAAGTCCAGAAGGTACTTCTGCTTGAAGTGAGAGGCATCCTGCAGAAATGGAGAGAAAGGGCGAAAGTCTTTAACCATTGCAAAAACAAATACACATAGCCTCACAAATATGAAATACTCATTTACCCTCAACAGTTCAGCAGTACAGTAAAAAGGACATGTTGTAATGGCCTCTAATGATTATAAGTGGGCAGAATGACTGACCCACTATAAAATAAAATAAAGAATGTAGTGAAAGCAAAAGTACGGAAGCCCTAAGAGGAAAGTGAAAAAAAATGCTGGTGATCAAAAAACAATTTGTGAAGAGGAAAAAAAAAAAAAAAGGTTTGGCAGGTGATTTTTTAAGTGTTGTGCACCACTATCCCATCTTCTAAATAGGACTAAAAGCTAAGTTTTAATTTCTCACCTGTTTTCACAGATGAAAAAACTGTTAATTATTATTTATTAAAATTATCCTGGCAAAACATTTATTCCACACCCGTTTTACAGATATAAAAAAAAGTAAGTAACTTGGAACGATTATCCTGGCAAAACTCCTTCCCACCTGTTCTTAAGTCATAAACAGAGCAGAGAAAACTATTTAGATCAGAAAGAGAAAATAGATTTGATTTTATTTTCTAACTTGCCTCTCAGGTCTTCCGTAGACGAAAATTAGTAGAGAAATAAACACATAAAGAAGTAAGTTAATTTACCAAATTAAATCTAATATTTTGGTTGAACAGGCTTATAAATAAATACAAAACCAGAGTCAAGTCTCTATCTCAGGCCAGTGGTGGTTAATGGTAATATTTCTCATAAACTAATTTCTCTTTCATTTTTTTTATAAAACCAGCCATTGTCACTTGTGCAGTGTGTGGTTCCATAAAACACTTCAGCAAATTCAGAACAACTATAACAAGCTGGCACACAATATATAATGCAATGTATTGAGAATCTCACAATGTTTTCAGCTATAGTAATATTTTAAGGTAATTATACTTAAATATATTAATATCATTGATATTTAAATGATTAGAGATAACTCCAGTTGTGATTGGTAGTTACCATTTCTCGTGTAAGCTGTTGTATGAAGTATAGTGTCTTGTTAAGTAGACAAAGGCCAGTGACGGCATCACAGTCGAAGCTCTCTCCCTCTGGACTGAGGTCGTCCAGGTCTCCGAGCCTCTCTGGCCCGGGGCACAGATAGCCACTGAAGCTGAGGGACTGCACCCCAAGGCGCTCAGCAGAGTTCTGCCTGGTGCAGAGGAATTTAACCATCAGGAACTGGGAAGACAAGGAAACAGAGGATTAAGAGGTGTGGTAACTTGATAATGTCAGCTAATTGAAATCGATGGCCTTCGTTTAGCATACTTTAGTAAGTAACAATACTATTTTTAATGTGTCCTGGAAGCCCAAAATGATGGAGGAGCCTTTAAAATAAAATTCATCTGTGAAACAGTTTGAAAAAAAAATACTTTTGCCAGGTAACTTTTGTAAGTGTTTGTTGTTGTAATTACAAATGGGACTAAAAAGTCATTCAGGTTTTCTTCCAGGTGAGTTTTATTTCTCCATGCACTCTCAACACAAGGTACATGTATTGTGAAACGGCTCCCACCTGTCACTCAAAGCGACCACGGCCCTCATAATTTAATAATGAGGCTCAAATGTGTAGAAGAAGGACTAAATGTTTCTTAGATGCCATGTGTACCTTTGCAACGCGACACTGCTGCAGCTTGATCTCCACATCGTTCCAGTCATCCTCAAGCTCGAACCAGCCAATCGGCTCGTCCTCTGACTGTGTTGGAATCTTCACACTGCAGGTCAGGTGACAGAATGGTGCGTCAGCCATTCACATAAACCACTAAGGCAGACCCCACACTCCTGAGGGGTTCCATAACTCACACAAACTATCTATACTGTTTTAGTATCATCTTATTAGAAGTGCTGCATTGTCACACATAATATATTTAGCAGCATTTACTCTTCAACACCAACTGTTATGTGCTAATCATAGCTGTCCTCTAAAATATCAGGAATAATAACGTTTAGACGGCTATGAAGGGATCCTTACTTGTCTTGTACAAACTCTTTGTATTCCTTGTAGTCCCACGCGTCGTACTTTTTGAACCTCTTGAAATGTTTCTCTGCATCAAAAGGGTCTTCCTCCTTGTATGCAAACACCAAGCCGCATTTTGCTCCAATGGCTCCTTTTCGCACCTGAACACACAAACCAGAGGGTAAGTGTTCTGTAAAGGAACCCTCTTACACTGTCGGGGTTTTTTTTTTTTTTTTTTTTTTTTTTTTTTTTTTTTAAATTCTAAATCAAATGGAATCTCACTTTGATCTTCATCTGAGTGACCTGGAAGTTACTCTGGTCCTCCGTCGACAGGATCACACTGGCTTTCTTCCTGCCACTTTCTGTTAGAAAACCTTTGGGGCAACACAAACATTCAGTTACACTCAAAATATACTTTTCAAACCCTTTCAAGGTACATAAACCAAACATTTCCAGACTCTTGAAACATTTATCATCATCACATCTAAAATTGCTACTATACATGCAATTGTGAAAAATAAAGTTTGCAGAATTACTTTGTAACCACAGCAATCAATGTATATTAGAACTTTGTTGATTTTACCAGCTGTTCATATTTACTTTGATTGTATTTTTTTTTTTTTTTTTTTTTTTTTTTTTAAATAGCTCCGGTCCACGCTGCGCATAAATAAAACACCAGATTATGTTGAAAATCAAGCATTTTTCCAGGAGCATATTCCTAACCTTGAACACATATCAGTTAAAATGAACATTTCCCTAAACTTCAAGACTTTGTACGAACCCTGATACATGAACTTAATGTAATTGCTATTTTCTCATTGAACAAGGATATTCTCGTACCGTCTCCAGTGGACGATTCTGTCAGCATGTTCTCTGGTCCTGATTTCTCCTCTTTACTCTTCACATCACAGGCCTGGAGGTGCAACTGGAGGGGTTTCCCTGTAATGAAACACGACGCATCATGACAGTGCATTTTCTATGACATCATAGTTAATCATTTTCCATACAGGTTATAATTTCATTCCTATCCAGAGGCAATGATCTCCACACTGCACTGCAGCTTTGTAACATAATTAGCTATTTTCCACTGCATAGTCCGCTAATGCATTTCCTCCTTGTAGGCTAAGCACTTTCCCTCCTAGGTCTATGGTTTCAAATGGCCTCGTGCAAGTGAGAGTAAAGGAAGAGCTGGTCACATTACCATTGCGATTAAGTAGTCGCAGCCTAACGGAGGCCATAGACACGATGAGGGCGGAGGCCTTGTACTCTGTGTCTAAATGATCGCTGATGCAGGACAGGGCTTTCAGCACTTTTGCCACACTGCCTCTGGCGAGAGCAAAGGCCAGGAGGGTCAACTCTGCATCTGGACTCACACAGCAGCTACACGGGAGCAAAGAAACAAACACAAGTTAGTTTTCGGGTGCTTTTAGTCATATTGAAGATCTTTGTGTCAGAGGTGTTTTGGTCAAATAAGTTTTCATGCATAACTTCAAAATGTTCCCCCGGGTTTATATTCTTTCAAGTCAACCTTAAAACCATTCTCCCATGCCTTGAACATTAAAAGCAGTATTGATCGATGACTGTTATTGTTCCCACTGTCCATGCTGGTTGCACCGCAGACTGTGGGGATCTCTTTGTGGCTGGTACAGACAGAAGGAACCGTTACAGCGACCAATAACTCTTTCAATGTTCATATGGGCATGACTTCAGAAAATATAAACCCATCCTTTAAAGCTACCACCCAACAATAAAGCATGGCTGAACTCTGAGAATATAGTAGCAGGAACTTCTGCAATTTACCACTGTGCTAATACTGATATTGGCAAATACTATTTCTCTACTATTTACTCTTGAAGAGTTTGGTTCAAACAGACCCTCAGCCAACTCTGGGGTCTCCCCTAAACACAGTACATCTACAAAATTACAACATTTGGACCAGATAATGTGAAGGCACACTATATTCACTACAATGTTCCGTCGTTTCAAATGTAAGAAATTGAAGTTTAAAGTCTCACAAGCAAAATGCTTGCAAAAACTCCAGTAAAAGACCAATACTGGCCATGATACATCTCTAAAACTGTTGAATATATGTGTGAATGAACATAGTCTCCAGTAACAGCTTTGATAATTAACTGATAAGATTATGTTAAGGTCATGTTATAGTTGCTGCTGTGGTGGATAAAGACCACCACTGAAGGATTTACAGCACATCACATGGAATGGAAATAGTGTGTCATCGCCCTGCTAAAATCAATACTTTGATTTTAGCCTGTTTTCATTGTGATGATGTCAGCATGATGAGCTCAGTGTGGCAGTGATGGGTGAGTGTGCTGATGTAGGTCATTACTCTGCTATCCTGAGGAGAAATCCATCCACCTCCTCCAGGATGTTCAGAGAGAAGAACTTGGGGAACTCTGTGGATGATGGTGTTAGGGACAATGGTGGCATATGCCGTAAGGCTTTTCTAGGAGAAAAACGACACAAAAAAAGCACTCAGAACCCAAGCGCTGGACAAACCACTACACATTAAAATCCTCTTCTTTTTTTTCACATGTGCAAAACCATGAGTTGTGCGTCTTACTGTGTGCTCTGAAGAACAGTCTGAGCCAGTGCAGGGTTAGTCTCCATGGATGCGGTGACCAAGGAGGTGAGGAGAGACAAGTACCAGATGGCTGAAGCATCAGAAACAGACACCTCTTTACTCTTGGTAATCTGATAGCCCAGTGTCTTCAAGCCATGAATACGCGTGTCACATCCGTCGCTCAGGCACCGCTTAATGTTGATTTGAATGTCTGGGATTTGGTGAGATAAGAGATAAAGCAGTTAGCAGAGCGGTGGAATACATCATGCAAAAATGCCATCATGAGTGGCTTTACTCTCTGAGAACGACATAAAATAGATGTTGATTTAGGTAGGAACAAATGAAACAAATCCCTTGTATTAATAACTATGAGAAGGTAAATCCAAGCAAAGCCCGCCAATGAATTTCAATTTGCTCATTGCGATATAGCAAATCATTCACACCCACAAAATCATCATTTACAAAAAAAAATGTAATGTAATGTGTAGTTAGAGCTGCAAACCACGGGACTGCTTTCAAAATACATAGCTGAATTTGTATCCATTATTTGAACCTTTGCTAATATATTTGACTGTTCTTGCTCACAGCTGCCTGGCTCAATCGATTCTCACTTGCCTTTATCCTCATTCATATATGTATCAGAGTTTGT
The DNA here is from genome assembly GCA_943593645.1 of Bovichtus variegatus. NCBI lineage: Eukaryota > Metazoa > Chordata > Actinopteri > Perciformes > Bovichtidae > Bovichtus > Bovichtus variegatus. Next base: position 6,858,545 of record CALSCE010000030.1, read on the forward strand.
GAGTTTTAGCGTAGCTTCTGTGTGGCTAGACAACTTCTAATAAAAGGTGGGCAGCAGCAAAAAGAACAACAACAACAATACACCAGATTTGATGCCTGGATTCTAGGCTAATGGAAGCTTGCATGAGGATTGAAAGAGAGGCACTTAACCACTAAACTATATGAACCCAGCGGTGCTCTTCTGTAGCTGACACCATGCTCTGTCTGCACAGAAGTTGTGCAAATTAGAAATGTAGTTCCTCTACAACCATCAGCGAAGGAAGACACAAGCCCAAGATAAATAAACACTAAGCAGACAGACCGACAGCTGGTGACTCACAGGGGTGTGTGATGTTGGCATTCTCCAAGAGAGCTACGTAGCCAGTGACATTGCTGGGGATGCGGATATCTCTGATCTCTTGCAGGGAACGCCGGTTTTTCCCAACAGCGACCGAGACCAACTGAGGCATGTAGCTGTGGTCGTTAGAAGCCACAGCAATTGCCAGACGTCTCAAAACCACATCAGGTTTCATTTTCAATCTGGAAACAGAAAACAGACGAGTTTCCAACTTAAAATGTATTATACACAAAGGGACCAAAACCTTCAAGGATCAGGCACGCATGACAATCAGCTGCAATGCCTCCAGTCAAATGTTACAGTGCAGATGCCCTTGCCTTATCCAGTGTGAGCGTGCACTGCCGTCTGACTGCCAGAAAGATGCAGTTTCCCCATTTGTCATCTTGTAAATGTCTGCAACATTGGATGAAGCTTCTATTGTGCTGTAGCACTGTGTGACCACCTTCACTTTATCCACCTCCGGATCACGGTCCAGCTCTGCTCTGTACTGGATATCTAAATCTGAAAGACACAAATACAGATTAGGACGGCTCTCTGAATCTGTGCAGCAGTGGGAGACAGACACAATTCTAAATATGTATTTAGTGTTACCATATTCTTAAAATGCCCTTATTCAACACTAGCCAGCCACTTTATTCATCTGAAGTTCACCTTTTTCTTTCTGCAAGAGGAATTCCAAGAAGTCCTGAACCACACTGGACCTCATGGTGCAGATACTGTTGTAGCCCTCTAAAATAGGGAAGGGGATGGCACTGCTGGGAATACGATTCCTGTGTAAGAACTTAAGGATCTTAGAGGCATGTGCCCCTAACCGGTCTTTGGTCTTGGAGAATATGTCAACAAAACCTGTGGGGGAAAAAAAATGACAAGAAAAAAGGGTGTAGAAAGATATTCAGGGTTAACTCATCTGCCAACTGCAGACAACAACTATTCAAATAAGGTTGAAGGCAGGATGAACCATCCTGGTAAACAAATCACATCTCATACCTGGAGTTAGGGAGCACGCCTGTAGCTGTCTTATCACATGACTCAGCTCTCCCTTTAGATTAGCTCCATTGGAGTTCTTCAAAGCAATCAGCATGCTCTCTACATCCACCACCCCATCCCCCTCTGCATCGAACTGTCCAAAGGCCTGAGACAGGGACAAACACAGCACACATTGGGACACTTTATATTCGAAAACAATCACTCCCTTTCCGGCGCACCATCGCAAGCCATATGCATACAACTTAAAGTATTAATTGGCCAACAACTGATGTTCTTCATTCACAGGGCACACAACATGCTCTACCTTGACTGCTTGTTATCATGTTATATAGTTTTTAATCGCTGTTTAAGAAGTCATCTTTTGACAGAAAAGCTCTATGTCTAAATGCTCACAGGGGTGTAAAGTATAGCAGTGGCATTCCATGTGTACCACACAAAGCCACATGCACACTAAAGTACAATGCATTAGTCATCCCATTCATCTGCAGCCTTTGGTTCAACACATGTCAGCCAACAGACAACAAAGCAGTGTGTATCTGGCTAAAAGCTGAAAACCCAGTGACAATAAACCTGACAAGCAAAGGTGACATCAGGAAAGATAATTTGTCTGACTTATTGCACACCCTTAAGATAACTAAACAGAGTACAGGATATCATGCCCTCGGTACGCTTTCATATTTACTTATCACTCATCATAAATGGCCATGACAACTATGCTATGCTCGTACCGGGGACCATAACAACATGCCAGTTAATGACATTTCACACGACATGTTAGAGGCACGTTTGCCTTTCTGCGGCTAACATTATATACCTCTTCACATTCATCTCTCGGGGCATCTCTGCTCTCCAACATCTCACAAAATTGTTCCACATTGACAGACTCTTCTCCTCGGTTTAACCGGTCCTCCAGCCACCGCACCAGGACACCCTCGTTCCCGGCCAGGACAGATTCCTGAATGGCGACACCTGAGTCGCTAATGCGAGCCGCCGCTTCTCTCAGTTTCACTTGCTCTAAGAGTATCCCGGGGCTAGGCGGTCCACCGGTGGGGACGGGCGGGTTATTCGTCCCCCTTCCGCTTCTCCCAGAACCGGAGCCACCGCCGCCACCGCCTCCGACACCGACAGCAGTGGCCGCAGAGGCCGGACTGTCTTCCGCGAAGCCGGGGCTCTCCGTTTCTATGTCTTCCTCGTCGCCGCTGCCTCCACCGCAGCCGCTCTCTGCGTTCCCCATGTTAGTTACACCGACCTAGGGCTCCCCGAAAATCTCTCTCTCTCTCACTGGGTGTCAGTTTTGAAACGGTTATACCGGTCTGTACACAGACCTCTCTAACCTACAGCTAGAGCTCTGCCGTTCACTACTACCGCATTGACGTACTGTACGTCAGCGTGCCTGAAACGTCCTTTTGCGTCAGTTACCGCATGCGCTGTAGCGTTCGCGTTCACGGAAGCATTTGTGTAGTTGTCATGAGTGTATATGTCACTATTCTACAATTAGAAGATATGTGATGTGATGTAAATGGATGATATACCAACACTTTTGAATGAACAGCATGCTCGGCTATGTATTGGTCGCGTTTTTAGCCCTGGCAGTTTTGTTCATTCCTCGCGAGTGGTCCCTAACATTTGGATATGGATCAAACCAGGGGCCCCCCGTGCGGCTCCTGAGCAGCCGTGAATTATCACTTTACGACGGGGGGGAAGGCAGCAAGGGCCTTTACCTGGCTATACTGGGACATGTCTTTGACGTATACAAGGGACACAAGCACTATGGACCTGGTGGTGCATATCACTTTATGGCAGGTGATTCTCCACTTCTTCTACAGTGCCCATATTGTGCTGATGTTAACACTTGAGCTCACAACTACAGAGATATATTTTAATGTTTAAATGTAGGACACTGGTTGCACATTGCCTGATGCTGATTATAACCCTAAACCCTCAACAGACCTAAATCAGGATCATGAATTAGTCTAATAATGGCACTTACACAGCTATAGTACATCAGTAATCTATATACAGTAATGTCCTATATGTGTGTCTGCATTTTTCAGGCAAAGATGCCTCACTGGCCTTCATCACTGGGGACTTCAGAGAAATTGGCCTGACAGATGATGTGTCCAGTCTGTCCCCACTGCAGCTGATCGCCCTTTATGACTGGCTGGCCTTCTATCAGAGGGACTACCAAAGTGTAGGTATGTGATGTTTGCCCTCCCAAATCTTTTCATTTGAATTTTTGGTACAGCACATCAGTTTCTTCCGAAACAAAATGAGTTGGCAGGTAACAAAACTCAAGAACAAATACACAAGAGACAATACAAAACACAAACTTAACAATAGGTATGTATATAAAAACACAAAACTCAACTTAAGGAAATACAGTCAAAAACAACACGACTCATCATGGAGAGCTACAGCTTGTGCAGTATTTTGAATTGAAATAGCTTATGACTGATGTGAAATGTTTTAGCAACAGCTGAATTAGGTGGTTCTCCTCATCCATGGACATCATCTTCAGTAAAACACCAACCAACCAATGTCATTCCTCCATGTTTAATTTCAGGTCTGTTAATAGGCCGGTTCTATAGTGAGACTGGGCAGCACACAGAGGCCCTGCTGCAGGTAGAAGCATCACTAGCAGAGGGCCAGCGAATCAAGGCCCAGTCTGAGGCTGAGAAGGGACACTTCCCATCCTGCAACTCAGAGTGGAGCGCTGCCAGGGGAGGAAGAGTCTGGTGCTCCACTAAGAGGTATGGAAATAGTTCTGGCCTAATCAGATATTAACATGCCTGCAGTGCAATGTTGTGATAAATCGCTTACATTACTGTAATAGAGCATGTCTTACAGTAGCAGGCATTTTATTGGTATGCATCAGGATTTTCAAGACTGATTTGTTTTTTTTCCTCCAGTGGTGGAGTGGACAGAGGCTGGACAGGCGTCCCGCGGAAGCTCTTCTCTCCAGGCTCCACTGGTGTTCGTTGCGTCTGTGTTGAAGACCCATCTGCAGCAGAAGACCCCAACCTCCAGAAATATGAAGGTTGCCCTCCACATGCTGAATCATGCTCTGTGGAAGAGTTCTAGTCTCTGGACCAGCCCAGAAAATTGACCTATTCACTGCCTGCTTTTTAGCAGCACAATACTCTGGGACTTTTAATTTATTCACAATAAAAAGGAACGAATGAAGAAAAGAAGTCTATGCATTTGTTTTTGATGACCTTTATGTAAAGTTGTCCTCCCTTTCTCTAAAAGGATACACCAGGAAGAGACAGGCTAGATATCTGAGCATACAGATACAATATAATGTGCATAAAAGATTAAACAATGTGCATAAAAGATTAACAGAGGCAAGATTTAGGTTTGTCACAATGACAAGCACAAACTGCATTTAAGTACAAAACAGTTGTAGTGGTCAAAAATATCACACATTTATCTGTACAATTTAACAATACTTAAAGAGGCCCCACTACTTGGCCACATCCCTCTGCTCCACATTCTCCCCAATGATTGGAAATGTCATGTGATCTTAATAAAGTGCAGCTGTTAGGCTTAGAAATCAAGAGGGTCAAATGTGATGGTCAAGACAACAACTTGACTTGAGGCAACATTGTGGGGACTATGATCACAACTTCTTACGAGGGCCTAATGGCAGATAAAAAATGGAATGTAATTATTTGGTGAATAATTTTGAAGTATGATTTAGGATTATGACTCAACGGCTACACATTAAATGACATGCATAGGCATAATAGGCATTTCTGTAACTAAGGAGGATTGTTGAGAGAATGATGTTTTGGGGACCCCATTTATATGTTAAGGTGACATTTTCACAACTTGCCATGTTAAGAAGTAAGCATTTTATTTAATGTGGCTGAAGCCTACACATGATAGACTATTTACCAATTGTGGAGAAAAACAACCCCATTTCATGAGGAATTTCTTCCTTGTCCAGTTGTGCCATCTTTCGCCTCAAATAGTAAAGTAATTCAACGTTATATTTCTGAATAGAACTGGATCCAACTAGTTTAGATCTCATTTGGAAATGATGCTCATTTTAAAAAAACCGAGTTGAGTTGCTTTCCCTTTAAATTCTCCTCATCCGTCCCACTTTATCCAGTCAATACAGAATAGGGGTGACAGAAGAGTGAAATATGAAAGATTACAGAGAACATGCTGACAGTTCACTCCTTGGAGATTTAGTGATCAAGATCAGGATTTACAATTGTACTTTGTTCTTGGCTGGCAGCAGGCTCAGCTCTCACATACATGTAGGTATTCATTTCGTAGCATTGAATGTTTGTCTTTGGGCAGGTCACATAGCATAAAAGGCTGCTGATGGTGGAATATCCCCCCAAAAGGTGATTTGATTTAAAAGTTCAACATTGAAATGAAATGTCGGGCTTGTGACAATAAGAGCTAATCATTACAAACAGCCTTGGGCTCGGGAAACTGATTAACAAACTGAGTCCAGCCATCATCAAGATGGAGAGCTGCTTATATCCACTTTAAGATACTTTGATCAAAACAGAAACAAAATGACAATGCTTCACTTTCTATATGAAACGTCCCTCTAGAACATTAATATTTTTTTCATAGACTGGAATAGTATAAAGGTGATGGTCCATAACTGTCCGGGAGTCTCTTGTTAGTATGTCCTGCTACCGATGTCCCTTCTCCTGGTGTGCCTGAATAACTGTGCCAAGTTGGGCCCGGCATGGCCAGCGTCAGAGGGTGGAGGATATCCAGGCCACTGCATTACGACGTTACCCCACCCAGAGTTAGTACATCGAAGCAGATGTCACACACCCTCACCGGCTTGTTCAAGTCAAACTTGATGATGGGGATCTCCTTTATAGAGCACTTGTGGCACAACAGGCGCCCACAGTGGCGGCTGGAGTCAAAGGAGTAGACACAGGATTAACCATACAGTTTAACACAAAATGAAAACACAAGTGGAATTATTCTACTAACCAGTGATGTTTCCGTGTTGTAACACCAAACTTGGCAACACATTCATAGCAGTTGGACCCATCACACCAAGGGGGCTCTTTGGACAGCATATCTAAAACAAATAAAATCACCACAGGGGTCAAATACATAGTATCAGAGCATATCACTTAATGTGGGCCTGTCGTTTTAAAACAGTGTGGCCTAATAGATGATGAAGTGGGAAAATGTACCTAGAAGGCGGAAGAGCAACTGTTTGGTTGCAACTTGGTAGTTGAAAATGTTGATGCCCTGATTATTATTGATTCCCAGTCGAGCCCCAGCCCTCACAATGGCACGGCACAGGTTTGCATTTCCTTTCATGTAGGCCAGGAGCAGAACTGCAATAAAATACAGGTCACAGTCATTCTATCACACGTGGACCATTAGTATTAGTATGCTATATGTATACAGTGAACAGAAAACTCCAGTACCTGTGTTCCCTTCATTGTCTGGTTTGTCCAGAGGGTATTCAGGCATGCACTCCAGGAACAACTCAAAAATGGCAGCGGCGTTCTCTTTCCCATAATGCCCTAGTACGTGCATTGGAGACTGACCCCTAAGCAGACATTATAAGATCAAAAGTAGAGAAGTTGACATTATAGTCTGCAGGATGTTGTTGGTTATGCTTAAAAAGCTTACACTTTCTACAGTGTTAATATTATATATTTCAGTTTCTTTGTGCACTGTGGTGGGAATGTTGCTGCTGCAATGACCTAAACGTTTGATCTCATCGTTTACTGTGAGAGAAAGCCAGTGTACCTGAGATTGAAGGCCTCAGCGTCAATGTTGGACTCTGTGAGAAGGCTTCTGACATTGTTAAGGCGGCCCTGCATCACAGCCAGATGCAGAGCTGGGGAAGACAACAAGAAGGACGGACAAAAGAATACAATATTATTCACAAGGATTATGGTAAACTGGGGAGGTGGAATAACAATAAATAATCAACTACACAACAACAGAGAATAGAGTAAGTAAGAGTAAGAATTTTTTTAACTGAAAGCGATGACTCCTTTGAAGAACGAAAGATCTACAGACAAACCCGAAACTGGACATGTAGGGACAACTCCTCGATGGCAATCTCTACCATGAGAAACTTGTACCATCTTGTGTAAAGAAAACTGGACTTCTCATTTATTGAGGAACATTCCAGTAAAATGACAATCTGGATATCAATACAGCTTTGGTAGCACCTTTTTTACATTTTTCACATTTTAGTTCACACTGTTCCAGTGTGAACTAAAATGTAAGACCCACACAGAAAAGAGCATCCACCTCTGGAAGTTAATATTGCTGATGCTTGCACTGCGGTGCTGCAGGTCCCTTGTTGAGTCCCTGCATCCAAAAATATGACAGCTGTTGTCTGGGCGGTCAAAGGCAGACGAACACTTCAGGAACAGGAGTTTCTTTATGCTGGTCAAGGATGTGGAGTTCCTCACCATTGAGAAAAATCGAGTCCCTACCTGAATAATCGAACAGTCGAATTTTAGGGTCCAGCCCTAATGTTCAGTTCCTCAACATACCATCACTGAGCTTTTTGAAACGCTGTGTACAGACATCAAGTATTTGACAATCCTTAATCTGAAATTGTCAGACACATTCTTCACTGCTTCTGGCAAATCCGAATATTGGTCATTGGAAGGCAACCCACTTGTTGACAGAGGACTGATAACTCCACTGGGTGGATGAGAGATTGAAGCAGACTGGCCCCTGAATTGATTGGTTATCTGATTATTGATTATCTGTTGTCCCCACCTCAACCCTGTACCGTTCCCCCTGCTTCTTCACCATGTTAACCATGTCCAACAAAAACAAAACACCTCAGAGCCATCACACGTATGGCACTCAATATCAAATGAAACTGCTAAACCAACATTTACCATTACTTCCATCTGGGGGGGAGATACAGAAAACAAACATCCCTCTGGGACAATAGATCGAAATGTATCGTTTATATTTGTCAATTTGAGTGCCATTTGTTGAATAGAAGCATCCCAGTTTACAAAGAAACAGAAGCATAATAATAAAGAAGGTAAGGTACCGTTATTGCCATTCTCATCCTCAGCAGCAAAGTCTACTCCATTCTCTAGCAACACAGAACAAATAGTTGCCAGGTCCTGCTGGGCAGCCAAATGTAGTGCTGTCTGCCGGTGTTTGGTGAGCTCATTTACTTTGGCTCCGGCAAGCAGCTGGAAGCAGAAAAATGCTAAATTTAAAAACAATGAAAGAGTGGTACCGCTCTTTCAACAACACTTAAATTGCCATGAACAGTAAAATGCAGCGGGCCGAGGAATTTAGGTGTCTACCAGGTTGCGGACGATGATCTCAGACCCAGCCTGGACAGCCAGGTGGAGAGGCGTGAGTTTGGCTGCATCCTGGACCCTGGAGTTGACATTAGCTTGGACGCTGATGAGGAACAGGACACTTTCGATGTCTGAATTTTGCACAGCCACGTGGAGAAAATTACGTCCCTTGTTGTCCACCTGGACAGAAACAGAAGTTTGAGGTTAGGAGAGAATAGTACTGTATCTGTATATAAACGTTATAAGTGTAAGTAAGCATTTAGTATGCGAGTGCTACCTGCTCAGCAGCACCTGACTCCCTCTTCAGGATAGCCTCTGCTGCCTTGTTGTTCTTGTGCGTCATGGCACAAGCGAAGGGGGTCATTCCTTGACGGTCGCGAATGTTGAGACGAATGTCTGGATGTGAAATGAGGAGCTGTATAATGACGTTGTGCTGGTTGCTAATGGCAGGATGGATTGGAGCCCTGCCCTCTGCATCCTGACAGAAAAGGACAGACACCAGATTAAACGCTTAGAAAAAAAGACTATGTTTACAACTCACTTGGTAATCTTTCATTAGCTGTGGCAGGAAAAATGGAGAAAAAAAATGGACCCGCTGATGTGACAGGACTGACCTGTGCATTAACATTCGCTCCAAACTCTAGAAGGCACTGCACCACCTCCTCCAGTCCCCAGCTGCTTGCCAGGTGGAGGGGCGTTTGTCCATCTCGGGCTTCTTCATCTCCTTCCCCGTTAGGGCCCGGCTGTCTAGTGCTGTTCACGTCACAACCACTACACAGACACACACACAGAGACACAGAGACACAGAGACACACAGAGAGACACAGACAGACACAGACAGACACAGACAGACACAGACAGACACAGACAGACACAGACAGACACAGACAGACACAGACAGACAGACAGACAGACAGACAGACAGACAGACAGACAGACAGACA
>CALSCE010000030.1:6868107-6900743 GCA_943593645.1 Bovichtus variegatus
ACAGACAGACAGACAGACAGACAGACAGACAGACAGACAGACAGACACACGAGGCAGACAGTAGGTTAGCTACATCCATCTCAAAAACAAAAACAGTCAGCTTTCTACTTTCAGATTGATTAGATTTTTTCCTATAAGCTATTTTTAATTGGCAAACTTTGTTAAATAAATGACATTTTCTCCGCAGAATGATTGCCTGTATGGCAAACATAAATAAATACAAAAATTCACAGTTTAGACATATATGTGCATTCCCAAACCCTAATGGTAAGGAGGTTGGCAGACCTGCGGATGAGGAAGCAAGCAGAGACCTCGTTATTCTCATCGACAGCTCGGTGCAGGAGGTTCTGCTTGCAGCCAGAGGGCCCCGTGCTCCAAGAAGTCGCATCACAGCCATGGCGGACCTAGGTGGCAGAAAATATTATTATTTCCCAATCATAAATCTATTAGACTTAGTGCTACAGGTGTGAATACAGGCCTGTATAAGGTTCTGTGCAGCCGTTTGGCTTCAGAACATCAGCGGTTTATGGTCATTTTGTTTTTTTTTTCACTTTTTGGAACCAATCCCTGTTCACGTCAGGTGTTTTGGATAAAACTTACATTCATCCTGTTCAAGATGATGGATGTTATATGGGCATACAACCATTACTACTGTTTACATTATTACAATAGTAAGTATAACGTTGTTTTCCCATTTTGGATTAAGTATTTATAGAAGTCAAATTACTTTTTAATCCAAATATAACAAACACTCCATCAATAGAGTACTCGAGCAATATAAAAACACTTGTGATTCCAGGAACGTCCAAACCAAAGAGTGAACCTGACAAACAAGACTGAGGGTGTTTGCTGCCAACCAGACAACTACAAGCATGTATGCCTGGGGCTCATTAAGGTATAATTAACATTTGTTTCAGTTTCAATGTATCTTGAATTAAGTTGTCCAACAGTTAATAACCGGCAGTGTACCAATAAGGAACTAAGAGGGTACTATCATCTTTAAATTGGTCGTGTATGCATTTGTCTCACCAGCGTGGATGCAATATCTTCCAGGCCATTTTCCAGAGCCAGCCACAACGGAGGGTCCCCTTTGTCATCCACCACAGACATATCACCTCCTCTTGTGCAAATGGCATCCACCACCAGTGGCAGCTGGTTACTGATGGCCAACTGTAGTGCTGTTTGTCCCTCCTGGGTCCTGGTAGTGTAGAAATGATAGACATAAGATACAAAAGACTAAAACAATTTAAAAGTTCTATATACGGCATTCAGAGCATTAATATAGCAGCAGACAACTATTTGCTATGTAAAGATATAGTGGAGTAATGCGTCTCCCTGAGCAGAGAATGAAGTGGCTCACACCAGGGTTACTACACATTTTCCATTTCAAAATCATTTTCCAGAACTTGTCAATAGATTTTTCAGACCATATTTGACTTCATCACTCTTGGCGCAGAGGATGCTCTGACAAGACTATAGTGCTTTTGCCCTTGCATGGCTTGGAGTTACCGCCTCTAGTTTTCTTTCCCTCCTTTGCAATCCTTAGCCCACCAGGCTTTATATTTCGGATTGTAAAGCCAGCCCTTGGAAAACTTGCATTTACCCCTTTGTGGCCAGAAAGTTGGACGACATCCCAAAGTCAAACATCTTGCACTTTGGGCAGAGCTGTTTCGCAGGCTGTGACATGCAGGCGTAGAGGCAGCTCTGCGTAGGAGTGAGCGTTCAGTCACACGTCATACTTGTCTTACTGTCGACGGCAGGAAGCGCGCTCTCTCACACATTGGTCAACATTTTTAGGCTGTGCTGGCTGCGGACTGCAAACACCATGAAAAACACTCTGCTTGAGTGATCCGTTTATTCTCTTGAATTTCAAAAGGTTATATTTAAACACAATTGTGACAAAATTCTGGAAACGCAAATATTTTTCTATAAACTTTTCATTCTTATGGAGACCTGGAAATTACTAAAAATCTAATTCCATACTTTCCCATACTGTGCAGGAACCCTGTCTACTTCTGTGTGTTGCAATCCGAGGTTCTCTCTGCTTTGTTTACGTAAACCAGTCAGGCCGAGCGCGCATGTAAGTGCACGCGAGTACCTGAGTTGTGTGACCCGCTGGCAATGAGTTCATACGGCGGTTACAGCTGATAACACCGTGCTGACCTACAGCGCTGTTACGGAAATGAATGGCCGCCCTCCGATTCCCCCCCAGGTTAACACCGTTAGCTCCGTCAGCTCTGTTAGTATCCTTAGCTGCTAGCCGCCGGCTCAGACAGCACCATGTTGAGAGTCGTGTGGAGGCAATCACTCAATCATAGATTTGCTCTGAATTCTATATTGAGAAAAGTTAAAAAAAACTCAGCTCAAAATTCCTAATTGGATAATGGTATTGCTTAAATAATGCCTGAAACTAATTTGTCTCTGCTGATGGTGTAATTAAGGGGCCTGTTCCTGCCACACAATCTTGAATACATTTTTGTCCTCCATTACTATTTTGGGTCTCATCTTAGTTTGTAATATCTTACCACTGCACATTACTTATGACATGTCGCTGAATCTGGTTGAAATTCCAGAAGAATAGGAGAAGATAGGAGCACCCTACTTCACGTCATTCTCCATCTTTCTCCCTATTCATTTCCTCATCTCATTTACTGTACTAATAAGAAAAGTAGCTAATAAAAAGGCTTAAAATGCTCAAAACAATCATTTAAAAAACAGTCAGCACAAATGCTTTATAACTGCAATGTAACACAGGTGTTACCTAACATTGATGTCTGCCTGATGCTCAAGAAGGAAGAGGGCACTCTTGCTGTCCTGTCTTTGGATGGCCATGTGAAGCAGGGTTTGTCCATTGGACATAGCGTCATTGATAGAAGCCCCTGAGCCCAGCAGCTGAGCGGCTATGGTGTGCATGCCTGACAGGGACAGATTGTACATGTTACACATCACATACTCAGGTCACAATGCAGTCTTGTGACAAGGTTATGCACTTCGAAGATAATTTGAATAATGCAAAATCCACTGCATCATCAAGTGCTGTGTACCTGTCCAAAGGGCCAAGCCCAGCACTGTCTGGTCCATGGAGTCTTTGAGGCTGAAGTCTGGAATGATCTGGAGGTTGTTGGTGGCGTGAAGTGCATTTGCTGCAATAGAGCCATCAAGGGCGAGATAAGTGGATCAATTTCAGGATGTTTAAGGACATTATTGAGAACATAATGTGTGTGGTGAGGTAAAGCAGAATTCGCAGCCAACTTTGCAGTTTAGTTACAAGCTTTCAAACGTATAAATGCTGACCTTTCTGCTCGAGGATGACAGACACCACGTCTGGGTGGTTGTTAGCAATGGCCATGTGGAGGGGACTCTGCAGGGCCACACCAACGGTGTCGTCAGGCAGAGCCTTCTGAGTCTGCAGGTTGGGGTTGGCCCCTTGCTGGAGCAGCTCTGCTGTCAGGCTCGCCAGGCCACAGCGGCACGCGGTATGAAGCGGGCTCTCACCCTGAATGAAGGTAAAAGGATTTATATCTTTATTGGTGCCACATAAAAAAATTCTACAAGGTCTTATGATGTAATGATAAGTTATCAAGTTACTTTTTAAAGGTCTCCAGATACAAAATTAAGAAAGATTAATGACTGCAGTTACATGGTGCATGTTACACAGCAGGTAACACACCTGTGATGCATTATATGAACTAAGACATCTGAATAAAAATATAATATAATGTAATTATATTTTTAGTCATGAATAAAATGGGGGGGTGAGAACAAAGCATTTGTTATTTCCTATCATTCTAAAAACAGTGTTACTGATAACTATTTATTGTCTGTTATGTGGCCTAGTGTTCATACGCACCAATTTGTTGACATGGTTGACCTTTGCTCCATGAGTGGCAAGGAAAAGTGCAGCTGCCTCATTGCCTGCCCTAGCTGCTCTCTGCATTAGACAGTTTTCTACAAGGGATAAAACAAAGAAAAATAACGACAAAAATGTGTTTAAAAAAGGCATTAAACAGCACAATGCCATTCAAGAAATTATTGTAAAGTCAGGGTAGTAAACAGCACCTGTGGTAGTGTCAGGTGCATCCGGGTTGCTTCCTCTCTGGATAAGGTGGGCTGCAGAGCTATTTTCGTCAAACGAAGTGCCGTTAACTACTGGTGCATCATCCTCAAATGGGTTAACTGAGGGGTCTGAAGACACGGTGATATACTGCAGTGCCAGCCACAGAGCTGTGCTGCCCTCATGGTCCTTCAATTCCAGGTCAAGCCTAACAAGATGGACAGATCACGCAAGGTTACACGCAGGATTATCTTTAGTTAAATGATGACCAGGGTCACATGATCTTAAAAAGGGGCAGTTTACCCCAAAATCAAAACTACATAATTTTCCCTCTTACCTGTAGATCTATTTATCAGTCTAGATTGTTTTGAAGTGAATTGACGAGTGTTGGAGATATCGGTCTGTCTTCTCTCCAATATTATGGAACGAGATGGCACTCGGCTTGTGGTGCCAAAAGTGCCAAGAAAATAATTTTTAAACACTCAACAGCAATGTCTCTTTCTGGAAATCATGACCCGTTTACTCAACATAATCCACAGACCTTGTTGTGAGCAGTTTCATGTTGGAACTATTTTCTTTCTACCGAACTACACCCACCAACCGTATGACCGCGCAGAAGGAAGAGTGCATCTAATCATGGACGAGAGCCTTGTGTTGTGACAACGCGAGATGTAAACATTAAATGCATCCACCTCGCCGGAGCTGTACATTAGCTAGCTCAGTGGTGCTGGGTGAGCTGGCAGTCCGGATCAGCTTCCTTCTGCACGGTTATACGGTAGAAAGAAAAAAAGTTCCTACGGGAAACTGCTAAAAACAAGATTATCTTGAGTAACTGGGTCATGATTTCTGGAAAGTGACATCGCTGTTGAGTTTTTCAGTTGTTTTTTAATTTTTTTGCTGGTTTGAGCACCACAAACCGAGTGCCATCTAGTTCCATTATATTGGAGAGAAGGCCGACATCTCTACGGCCGATATCTCCAACACTCTGCAACTCACATTAAAACAATCTAGATTGATAAACAGCTCTACAGGTCAGAGGAAAATATGTATTTTTGATTTTGGGGTGAACTTTCCCTGTAAAATATTGGTGCCTTTAAACGGGGTAGTGTTCACGACAATCTTTTTTTGAATTAAAATGTTCTAAATTCATGAGCTGTAATATATACATTTAAATGTTATATTTATTGTCCATTCTTCTTATTTATCAGCAGGACAGAGAAAAAAGGAAATAAAAAAGCATGCCGGCCGTGACTTTCCATGTCAGACACAAACCCACTCATTCCATTTGAAGCAGAATGTAACTCACTGTTTGAACTGTAGTAGCTGGTTGAACACTGGCTCGTTCCCCGATGCCACAGCTTCATGCAACGGAGTTCTAAGAACGACAAGAGACAGCTGAAGCACCATCATACCTGGCACAGCAGTCGGCCACCTTTGCAATCCAATAAAGTCCAGAGTCCAGTGGCCTACCTGCCCTTGCTGTTCTGCATGTTGGGGTTGGCTCCGGTCTTGAGCAGAGCCTCTGCGATGCGTGCCATGCCGCTCATCACTTCCGCAGAGTGTTTCTTGGGGCTGAAAGAACACACCAGGTGAAGTGGGGTTTCCACCGCCCCCACTGTGGCCGCATTCACCTGAGCCGAGTGGCGAATCAGGAAGATTGAGGCAAATTCGTCCCCTGGAAGAAAAGTTACGCACCAACATATAAATATAGCGTTCACACAGAACCCAGGTCTGTACAAGAGCAAGCCTTCAAATAGGTTATTGAATACGTTCATTAAGAAGGTATCATGGTAGGTATGTGTTTAAGTGAACACCATGGCCGCTCCACCAAAAGTTTATTTTGGACATCAAAGACACAAAAAGTGTATTAATAACTCCCACACACCTCTTTGGATGGCTTTATGCAGGAGGCTCCAGCCACTCTGGTCCACCATGTCCACATCTGCTTTGTTGTTAACCAGAGTGGTGGCAATGCTTTCCAATTTACAGGCGAGGGCCAGGTCGAGTGCCAGGTCACCGTTGTTGTCCAGTTCATTCAGCTTGCCAGGCAGCTGAAAACAGGAGAGAACAACTTCAAATACAAAACATAAACCCTGTATATATGTGTATATATGTGTATATATGTGTGTGTGTGTGTGTGTGTGTGTGTGTGTGTGTGTGTGTGTGTGTGTGTGTGTGTGTGTGTGTGTGTGTGTGTGTGTATATATATATATATATATATATATATATATAAATAAAAACCTTTATTCCACCATGCTGGTTACACTGTAATAAACAACAGAAACAGGTAATAAAGGTTATCTGCATGGAGCTGACCTGTGAGTCCATCTCAATGAGATAGAGAAAGACCACATCTTCTCGCTCAACTTTGATGGCTTTGTGGAGAGGATACTCCGTTTTGGATTTGATCATCTTGTACAGTAGTTGGGCACTCATGGTGCTGAAATCTTCTTTCCTCAGATCATCCTAATAAAAACACAAGCAATGAAACAGAACAAAGTGTCAGTGTCAAACATCACGAGCGGCCCACGATGGAGAGACTCAACAAGTGTCACCTGACCTAAACAAATCTTAACATGCTCTTAAACTTATTCCTCGCTTCCGTGAAAAGCATTTTTCAGAGCTCCAGACTGAGGTGTCAGAAGCTGGTGACAGTTAACAGCGATTTTCTACACCAAAGTCATAAAGATAACCTTGACAACTGCCGAGCTGCGCTGTCTCTGGATTTACTGTATCGTAAATGAGGAGATGCCTCATAACCCTGATCTGTCAAAAAGCAGTAAACATGAGGAGCTTAAAGCAGAGCGAAACACAGCAGGGTCAAAGTGATTCAGAAGTGGCATACTTTGCTGCCTCAGGACTGATGAGAACTGTTCAATTTGTAGATGATCACATAATCCAGACATCTTATAGCAGAGAGCAAACAACATGCTTTGGTAACGCATTTTCAGTGCCAAGATCCCTTTTCAGCATACGACCGAAAAAAAAAAAAAAATAATAATAAAAAAAATAAATAAAAACTCATCCATCCCACAGATATATGCCAACACATGCACACGAACATCCCCAAACTACTCACCCAGTGACTGGCTATGATCTCCCCACAGTAGTTCATCAGGGTGGTGGCATTTAGCTCCTCAGCTGTTTGGTAGAAGCGAATGCAATTCCTGACATTCACCGAGGACATCACGCCTTTTTCACACCTGTCCCGGCAGAGAAATAAAATGTATTTCTGGGCCGTTAAGCCTCATACTTTCCTCTATAAAATGTTACGCGACAGTAATGCTGCCACAGGCAACAATTAAAGTAAAAATGTAGCCTGCAGATCAGAAGTCAGTGCATACGACTGGTGCTGACCTCTCTCTGAGCAGCTGAAGTTGGAAGCGGTTGGCCAGCTTCATCAACTCAATAAGAAAGGCATCATCCTCAGTGAGTTCCAGTTCATCCGTGTACGCCCAGCGCAGCATTGCCATGGCAACCTCAGGTTTGCAATCTGGAAATCCATGATGTCACCAAGTCAGGAATTTATACAGAGTGATCAAATGCTAACCTACTGTCATTTTGAGAGACAACAAATGTATACTTTCGGTTAGTCTCTGCAAACACGAGTTACCACATAATCATTTTGGACAAAAATAATTAAACCTTTTTTAAATAACAGAAGGTATTCTTTTATTTTGAAAAACTGGAATGCCCTTTACAAAAAAAAAAACAAAAAAAAACAACTTCTGTTTAGGAGGTACTTTCACATTTCTCAGGCAGTCATTTGCTCACATTTATTTGTATTCAAATCCAACCGATTTGCTTATTGTGAAATAGGCAAGAGAGCTTAAAACCCCCACAGAACACAACTGTGCCCGACACTGGACTTTGACAGTCGGCATGATCCGCTCCAAAATAAACATTCTGTCATCACCTACCCATAAGCATGTTGACCGACAGATGTCACTAGGTAACAAGTGCATTTTCATTAGGATTTAAGATACTCCTCTAACACAGTGATGTCACAGCAGGGATTGCTCACCAGACAGGTCCAGTTCAGAGGTGGAGGCCAGGTTGGCCAGACTCCAGACATCACTGCGAGCAGCCAACACAAACTTATGGGCACTGAGATTCTCCCCTGCGACCTTCACTTTCAGATCACTGCAAAACCAACACATTCATCTTTGAGAAACCAGGTATTATATATTTTTATTTATATATATATATATATATATATATATATATATATATAAATAAATAAAACTATATAAAAAGATCCGTTTACAAACTCTCACACAACTCGTGCAGTATAATCCAAGTCTCGTTTATCCAGTCGTACTTCCCAAACACATTCATTTTCACTCAAACCTTACTAATAAAACACTTCCGCATAAACAGTCTCTCACTTGCGCAGGCTCACTACTCGTCCAGACAAATCCCAAAAGTTTTTGTGAAAATGCACATGTTTGGGAAGTAGTGAGCATACAACTGGATAAATGACTTGGATTATAATGCACGAGTAATTGGTATACAAATGATCATTTAGTAGGTTAAGTATTTCATTAAAAACACAGTCACAGGTTTCCGTGATGTTATGTGACAAGGCTATCCACTGCAACAATGTAGCAGCATAGCTTGTAGACACATGACTACATAATAACATTTGCAGTACTGCTGGATTACCAAAATCTCAAACCCATCATCCTCCTTACCTGTACTGTTCCTGCTGAAAGAGGTCGGCCACGATGTCCAGCAGACGGCTAATGAAGGTGTCTGCAGCTGTAGGGCTGGAGGAGCCCTGGCCAGGGGCCTGAGCAGCAAGCAGAGCACAGCGCCTCTCCGTGTCGGCCAGCTTCTGCTGCATCTTCACATACTCCTGCCTGAGCAGGGCCAGGTGCTTCTGCAGCTTGGCCACCTCCTCTGTCCCACATCAAGGTATGGGAGACAGACAAAGGACAAAACAAGATGTGGGGGGTACAAAAAGTGGGTTAGAAAGAAGCATTTCTGAGCACACATTAAAAAGGATCTTTTGAAGCACCTTTCCCCTTAAAGTAAAAAGGATGGTCCAAGGTACACTTATTCCAATATACAGTAGCTAGAGTTTGTTTTTTATTTTACACTTTTTATTTGTGGCAATATATATATATATATATATATATATATATTACAATATGACAGGGAAGAAAAATACCATGAAGGTTGTGAACTCGATTTGTACTAAGGGTTTGAGTTTTCTGACCGCATTATTACTTTTCATAATACTGGCCCATTTCTTGTGACACTTTCCCATGTCACCGTAGTTGGACAGAATTTTTTTTTTATTTTCAGCATTCCCTACGAAAGGCATACAAGATACACATTTCCAAATCTTGATCTTAAAAAGCCGACTATGGCAGAATCGAAAGATTTTTTTGTCTGGATATACCATTCCTTCTTCCTCTAAATGAAATACACTTTCTACAGAAATTTGTGTTACAACACTATTTTATGTCTCAGCCTTGATTCCAGAGTTTCACGGGGGCCCAGTTCCTTCCTTTAAACCAGTAAAGTTTTAGTGAGGAAAGAATGCTGAGACGGCACGTTACTTTGTCCTCCCTCATAAACCGTTAGTGGCACAGCTACTGGTCATGAGGAACAGGGGGTGGGGGGTGCTTCTGAAAACCACCTGATCAGCTCAACACAGGAAGGGCGGTATTGGCTGCAGCTTAGGGCCAACTGACCAGCCACTGGACAAATTCCTATGCTATATACTAAAATCCACCTTCCTCTTGCAGGATTTAGCTGGCATCGCTAATATATTTTTTGCAAAGCATATTTGTATCTGCAGCTTTGGAAAGCTCGTCCTAAGACAACTGTATATAAAAGAAAACCTCCAACATTTAAAAACGATGCACCCTAAACAAAACTTGTATGAAATGTGCTCCATTGTGACAGGACTTGTTTACATGATCTAGTCTCTTCCAGACTCTGTAAAGCAATAAGCCAAGGCTCTTAGCGTTAGTAAATACTAAACACAATGAGAGTACTATCAAACCATGCCACTGACAACATAACACGAACATTGCATCAAAAAAAAAAAAAAGACGGGCATTCTCTTTTTCGTTGAACTTTTCCATTCAAGGGAAGGCTCAGATAATTATTAAACATGTCCAAACAGATATGCTTTCTGCTCAGTATCAATGGGGAAGCTCCACACACAACCCTGACACTACACGGATCGGAGTGCACGTTATCTGAATTCAAGTTGGTAAGTAGATTTCCTTAAAGAGGAACACACGGAAAACATCCCTTACGTCCAAGCCAAATATAGGTGGTGCGATGGCCACTTCTGCCAGGTGGTGCAGGTAACACATTACTGGGAGTGACAACTATCCTGTCATGTGTAGTCTCCTGTCCCATACATTTACCATCCATTACACAGAACTTATCAAATTAACATTATGTTTTTACGTATGTGTTCTTGAAGAGGACACCGACAGTTAAAGGAGCGTTGACTGTTATGTTACTGACATTATAACGTTAGCTAGATACTGGAGATGGTTTGATGCGATACGTGACGTTGACGTTTAATTAAACCGTCATACCAATATTACCTGCGATTATGTAAGTTAACATACGGGTTTTTTCTTACGTAGCAAACCAGCAATCAGCCTAAACAAGAATGCTTCTCCACAGTCAAACCCACCAACGCCTCTTGTCCGGTTCGGCTAACTCGTAGCTATAAAAATGCAGCTAGCACCATCAACGAGAGGCTAACGACAGAGCCTGCTCACTGACAAAACAAGTGTCGCAATGCTTCATATTTTTAACAACAGACAATGCACGGTGTAATTAACTGCCAAAACACCAGTTGATTCGGGCCAACAGTTGAACCAGCATACGATGAAAACAGGGAGTGTACTAAATAGTCAAAAAACCAATCTCATACCTTCCGCCATGTTGCTCAGCGTTAGCTCCGTGGCTGAAGGGTCTCTATCGCGATATGACGAAGAGCCTGATAGTAGGCAGTGGTGCTGCGTTCGAGTGCTTCCCAAAACACGTTGATTGGTATTTTATCACATCACCATTACTATTCTTCTTGTACGGAATTTTATATTATTTAATTCTTAATTGTATACACGTGGTTTAGTTGTCAATATGATGATGATTGTCTATACTACAGTGTAAAATGTGTTAATTTGAGTTTGACCCAAAGCAGTACCGTTCTGTTTAAATTGGTGAACGGTCGTCAAACGTATGTTGCCTTCAGGTGCTCCTGCTAAACTCCTAACTCTAAATGAAAAGTCTACTAATGTGCCAGGCATATCTCTACAGTAAGAGAGGTATACAGAGAACACTGAGTTCAAATCATGTCTCCATATCCATAATGCTACAACAATAAATGCAAAGATTGACTCATTTAATGGTTAGAGTCAAATCCTATTTATCAGACACTCCCATTATGATCTACTGGAGTATGTATGGGTTCATTTAAAAAAAAAAATCTATCTGCTGAACTGGGTATAATCCTGGTCTGTGGAACATGCGTGATCCCTGGAAATAAATCAAACAAAAAGGGACCTGTGCTATACATTTTGTGTCAGAAGCTCTAGAATGATGAGAAAAACTGAGGCTGCTGATCAAATTTTCATTAAGATTCTGATCCTGTCTCCCAAATCTTCGAAGATACATTTACCAAAGTACTGTATGACTGACTCTGTGATTTGTTGTCTCACGTTCAGACAGCTCGGTTTGACCTATATTATGGTTGAAGCTTACTTGGCACTCTGGAGCACTAAATGCAATTTACTTGAGCAGATATTAAATTTAAAAAAAAACAAGAAGAATATGGGATTCAGTTTGACACAATTAAAATTCTAAGACTTCCCTAGTTGAGAGTCATGTGCTTGTGGAGAGACAAGACTGGACAAGCAAAACTGTTTACACACATATAACCTGCAATGTTACAGTAGCTTTGATCATTCTGTTTGGTTCTCTTGATAATTTGTTTCATTTAGAGACTAACAGAAAAAGGAAGTAAAAATCCCCCCAAAAAAATAAGTCAATGAAAATAGTTGATTAGCAAAGCAGACATGCTTTTGGCACAATGCCCTTAAAAAAAAGATTTGAAAGATAAAACATAACCAAAAAAAAGATCTTTGTGAGAAAACAGATGCTGGTAAAGTTTAAACTCATGTACTGTTTCTGTATTATTTCATCTAAATATTTAGTAAGGATTTTGTTTGAAATACTGGGAAAGAAACCAGGTTAATAACTCTTTGTGTAGAAGAAAGGTTTTTGTTGTCTTTGTCATGAGCAATATGTGATTAAATGTTGTATCCAAAACACACCTGAATTCATTACACAAATAAATATTGAAAAAAAGTCATATTTTAGAAGAACTCACTACAGGTGACAGGTTTCATAACATGAAAAATATACATCAGTATTTTGTCTTTGTACATTAGGCAAAACTGCAATAGTTCAGTGAGCAGAATAAACATGAGATTGTGGATCAGTGGGGAGAGCGACAAAACAAAATGGGCACACATACCGAATACACAAACACTCAAACATTCGCAAACAAAATCCGAGAAACATTCAGCAAAAAAACAAACCAAAACAAAAGTACGATAAAGCATGCATAACAATTCCTACCGAGGACAACACATGGAAAAGAGAGGCTGCTAAAATAACAGAATATTGGAGAAGAGGACCTCAAATTGTATCAGGATATCAAAAATTAACATGTGTACACTTCATACTAGGGGAGTTATTGCTACACCAAATTATTACCAATACCCTAATTATACAGATTCCCTGTGTACTGGTTATTAAATAAATTCATACATAGTGGTAAACAATTTCTCCATCTTTTTTTTTTTTCTTTAAAATTTTTTTAACACTTGTTCAATGCAGGGTGAAGTGGCCAAGCATTTTATTAGGAGGCACTTTTGAAAAGAGATAAACAAAATTTAGCATGCACAAAAAATGAAGGGGTATGTTGCCTTTCTTGAGTCAACTGAGCAGGATGGTAAGACTTGTAACGGATAAACAAAGAAGAAAATCGTTCAGGTACACATATGATGCTGAGCTCTGATAGTGTTAAAGAACCCACAAGAATAGTTGCGTATTCTAATATGGCGGTATTCCCTTCGTTACCTCCGTTCGGTAACGTCATTCATCTCTCGCTTGAGTCAATCAAGCTCTTCATGGGTGACATTCCTCCAACAGCATCACTTTTCTCTTTCAATTTAAGACCTCCTGTTCAAACAATCTAAAGAGAACTAATGCATGCTGGAGATGAGAGAGGGAAAAATGGACAAAAATAAATCTATCTGAACCAGTGCTATTCATTTGGTCTAAGTGTCTTGATGGATGGAAAGGGTGCTTATATATTATCCGGTTTAGTCTGTGCTATATACATGTCTTTACAATATCTTCCTGAATGTTGAAGCAGTTCATAGACTTGAAAAATGTTTTATCATCTTCTGGGTTGTTTTTTTTTTGTTTTTTTTGAGTTGGCACTTGCTTGGCGGTTTTCTGTCAGTCATGGGAGTCACTGTTAGGTTCTATTGCAGCCTACAGTAGCCAGTCTGTTCCTGCCAAAAAATAAAGGAGGACAAGCCTGGCGACAGGGTGGAAGAGTGCAGGAACAGTGCCATGTTGATTTTTCAATTGAAGACCTGTGGGAAGGTACACAAGAAATAACAGAAGAAAAAAAACCATTTGTTAAGAAGAAGCTAGACCAGTCACACAAGTCATAACATCAACAAGCACAAATATTAAATGATAAAAAGGATAGCTCAAGTTATGCAGCATGTTAGACCAGATGGATGTGTGTGCAGTTCAAAGTTAAGGTGTAGAGGCTATACTCATTGTTACTTTTTATCCAGTCAGTTTGACACTTGTTGAGTTGCACAATGGGGTCAGATGAAACAAAAGACTAAAAGGCTCATTTATGCTCCCTTTACATAAGGAAATAGATTTGTCCATTTCAAACAATGCAATGGTCACTGCCCATATACTTCCATGTGTCCTTTATGTTGGCATGGATCTTAAGCAATGCATCCACTAGAGGGCAGCTTAGATAAAAAGAAACGGTCTCTAACTGTTCATCCCTATGCCTGGGCGATGTAGCATCATATAGATGTTTGAAACTTCTCACCACCTCGCATAGGCTCTGCTCAAAAGGTTCAGCCATTTATTTATTTTTTCTTCCTTGCGTCTTGCTTGAGCTATTTGGTACACTACTAATAAGGTTTCCGGCGGTACTGCTGCCTTTTGTCGGTATCCGTAAGCTTTCAGAAAACATGCACAAATAATGAACGAAATGAACGCAGCATGGACTTCATCCCTATCCATATATGCATCTAACGTTGAGCGTAAATGAGCCTTGAGACGATTACATCAACTGATACGAATCCTTTTCATCCGACTGGCCAGTTACAAAGTGACAAAGTTACTTTCTTTTGCCCCTATCAAGTTAATATCTCCTAACTTACTTAATATAAAGAAACAAATCAGACACATCAAAGATTGGTTTGTATGCAATAGTCCTGTTAAAATCGATCCCCATTCTATTAACAGCCATAAAAAAATCTACAGTACTGTGGGTGAACCGAATAACAGCAACACCGGTCAGCCTTTTACAACTATGAAGACGATAAGAAAAGGAGGTGTTAATTGAACTTAATTGTAATGTTACTTTATGGTGCTAGAGAGGCAGAAGCGGTGGATCCAAGTGTAAAGCACTGGTAACACATTTTTATCTGCAGCAATTCAATAATGTTGGAACAATGACATTTTGATTATTAGTCACACCTAGAACAAACTAAGGCAGTCCAAGACAACAGTGCTGCAATAAATCCCACCTTTATGAAGGTCTAATGTTAATTTTTTGTTGAAACTGTTTTAGAGAGATGCTGATCCAACATGAAGTTGACTCAATACCTCTCGGAAATAACAAAAACTGAACATTAGAACCCTCATGAAGGCGGGTATTCATGTAGGGCTGTTGTATTGGACTGCATTAGTTTTGGCTAGTTGTTCCTAATGAACATGGCATGGCAACTACTGTAACAGTAATTTACCTGATGCAACAGGCAGTTGTAGTTTGTGAACCAAAGTTTAAAAAATACTCACCCTGAAAACATGAAGCTAGATCCTTGCTAAATATCACTCAAACGCAGTCTCTTGGCTTTTTCGTACACAACGGGCAACTTTCCTTTTGAATGCGCCGTGTCTGTCCTCCCTCCACTCTTTCTGCAGAGGGGAAAAAAAGGTCAAGACAATTGAGTTGCTTCATGTTTATCTTTCTAGTGTATTGCATATTTCCCCTTTTACATTTCATCATTATATTTGCTATTGTAAATTATAATTTATTAATAATTCATGCATTTATTACTTGTGCATTGTCTCATACATAGACTATTTAATGGCATCCAAAACATAAATCAGCTCATTTTTGGATTCAACAGAATGTTGTGGTTCTGAAAGTACAAACATTTAGGGATGAGAGGGCTATTAGATATCTTTGTTTTGAATAGAAAAGTACATCCATTTCATGCAGATACCATTTCTAAATCAACTTTTTTTGACCAGTAAACTTACTGCAGCATCCACATTGGCTGGTGAGTCACCATTTGGGTCTGCCAGCATAGAGATAACACTAATCATGATGGTTTCCACTGTATGGATAGGCAGCCAGCGCTCCTCTGGTTTCTCATAGCCATATTTGTCCTCCCCAGGCTCGTGCAAAATAGAAATACATACATCTCCATTCTTGTCAACTGGAAAAAAAAACATGCAGAATACAATTCATGAAGCAGAAAATGCTGTTGCCATTCCTATGCTATAAATATGTTAATGTTTTTAATACTCATTTACATATGACATTTAGCCAATCAGCTACCAAACCAGTTAATGATATTGTTTATAGACAGTACCTATAAAAAATATCTTCCTCCACTGAATAGATCAGAACATCTGGTCAGTCCAGTCTACTTAAGTTCTGGTAAATAGCTCGGCAACAGTGAGTAGACAGCAATGTTCAAGTCCTACCACAAATAAGGCGCCGGATTACATCCAGGTTTAGACTTGGCCACTCTAGGACTTTATTCTTGTTTTAAATCCATTCCCACATAACTTAAGCTATTTAAATAATATTAACCTCATAAAAGCGAAAAAAAAACCTGACTTACTACTAGCATACCAGTATAAGATAAATTCAGATAATTATGTTATAAATTTAAATGCAAAAACTCAAAAGAGGTGCACTACCTTTTGCCATAGCACTGTTCATACTACATTTAAAATATGTAACACAGTATAACACAACATATTAACAAGGAACAGTGACTAAAATATTATTTATATCAAACCTTAACCAATCTTAATACAAAAAGGACAATCCTCAACATTTCTAAAATGGAAAACTAGGATATATTCACATCTTAGAGAGGGATAGAACCTCCGCCTACTACAAACAAAGGCAGATACCATTTACAGTGTGCTTCACCTGTACCTACCATTAGGGTGCCAAATATCTGTGATAAATTTCATTTTAGGTGGTCTGAGAGGGTAGTCTTTGGGAAACGTCAGATGAGCTTTAAACACACCACCTTCACTGTGAACAAAAAATACCAAAGAGAATAATCAATATAAAAATGTAATTTTGTTCAAGTTTCAAAACATCCAAAGCAACAGAGGAGCAATAAGAGTTGTTAGGCACGACATAATAACATCTCTCTCATACTATATCCCATGTAGAAGACAATGATAGACTTACTATAGTGTGTCTGGAGGCCCGATGATGAGGACTTCCCATCTGTAGAGATCATTATCCTCGATCAGGCCTGCTGAGAATCCTTCCACTGGGTTTTTGTTTAGCTCTAGATATAAAAACAAAAGCCAAAGTCAGATTGCCATTAGTTTGTTGTATCATAGTACCCACACTATGTTAACTAGACTGATTTTTTTTTTTTTTAGACTGTCTGACTGATACATATCTATTTGTATTATAGATTATATATATATATATATTATTATTATTATAATATTATTATATTATATTTTCATACTCACATATACCATAACCACTTATATATCACACGGATTCTGACCAAAATCAAAAATATTGTGAGTGGTCAGTTTGTGGTGGTTTCAGACAAAATGCTGAGGGTGATCGATGTGATTGTTTGAAACCATGCGGGTTTTGCACCTCTACCAAAAAGGTTATGACTTTGGCCTAATTTGCCCAACTGTTGTTACCAACACAACATGCATGCCAATATAAGGCCTCATCATGTTCCTCGACACAGATTTTCTGCCACTTAAGACACTTTTGTCACCACTTCTCCTCACATTTCATCTAGCCTTTATCAAAATTGGTATGCAACATATGTAGATCAACCCAAAAACTAACTATAGCAGTTATTAAATAGTAATTTTGTGATATTCCCTGCCATTTTGCAGATTTCACCAACAGTTGGCACAGCAGCAGCAGTAATGGCTATAGCTCAATGATCATGAGTCTGATTCAAATGTAATTTTTAGACAATACATTTCAAATGTAATTTTTAGACAATACATTTAATGGATTTAGAAATTCTTCAAAAATCTGGATGACTGTATATCTCTATTTTTTTATATGCAGAAGGAGATATTAACTTCTAAACATATTTGTTTATTGGCAAGCCTTGAAACTTCCAAGTACTCTACAGAACCGCACATATTGTACAGTAGTGCTCCGAGTGCTTTCTAGATATGTATTAATTCTCAGGCAGTCAGCACTGCTATTCTTTCTTTCTGCATGTTCATTAAGAGCAATGTTTTAAAATAGCTGCCTTTGTCACAAGTGAAGTCTGACACTTTGAGGTTACCAAACAAGCACCACTACATTGCGTACAAACATAAGTGAGTTTTAATGGCACTTTAGAGGCTGTCAGAAGTGTATGTCTGCAACAAAGGACATGCATGTCAATTAAACAGCCTCAGCAACTGATCCAAGTGTGAAGGCAATTCAAAATTCTGACATTGGGTTACACTTACTTCGTTTCAATCAAATCCCACTAAAAGATATTCAGGTCCAGGTCAATTACCCATCATTACAGAGAGAATGTCTGCTAAACTACACAGGAGCACAACATGTCCAAGAAAGGTTGCTTATGCAATAAACAATCTTAACCCAAATCTGAAATTTCACACAAGTGCTACAAATCCGAAACGTTACAGGATGTGTGTTCAACTCAATAGCTTCTGGAAAGATGCTAATTTTAGGGTTGGTAAATGTAATTCGCAGCTGACTCTGCTAAAATAGCGAATAGAGATAATGGGAGAATAACATTAACGTGTTAGCTTGGCGTGTTGAAGCTAACACCAGTGACAGCAGCTAACTTTAGCATAAAGATGTAGCGAGTAATATGTTAACAATTCAATAGTTAGCCAGGGAAATTGGGTTAACTAGTGAAACCTTACTTAGATGTATGCATAACTATAGTAACCAACGTCACGTTGATCACATAACCAGCAAACACCAGATCTATAAAAAAAAACATAACATCACTTGTTATGTCAATTCAAATATATGTAAACACATCGACTCAGTCGAGCCAGCTAGAGGCTAACGCTAGGCTAGCTGCTGTTAGCTAGCCCGATACTAGAAAGTCGTTGGGACTTCTGACAGCGGCTTTCAACTGAAATCAGTATGCAGCGTCGAAACACACATCTAAACGAGTTGTCCTCTCAACACATTGAAGGTTTTAAATTGTCATAGAGGAGTGTGTCTGTCGACGTCCACTGCTATAATCTCAACGCAGTTTATTTGTCATGGGACATTAACGTTAGTGTGGAAGGTTCAAGAAAACAGTTTGCGCCAGCAGCACCATCGTTTGAATCACAGCTAACGGCAGCGTTCGCTCAAGTGCCACCGTTAGCTAGGCAGCCAGCATCAGTTAACACCAAGGTTTAATTAACGTTACCTGCAAGCTGTCTCCTGAGTAACAGCGCTGACTGAGGCTCTGTCATAGTTTAGCTAATTTAATGCAGCTATGTTCAATGGTAATATTTTGAGGTAACAGCGTTAATTTCACGTTCACTAAACTGTACTTCGTCCCCTCTATTTTCCGTTTAGTATTCTCGTCATTCTTCTTCTTCTTCGTCGCCTTCTCCTGCTGCTGCTGCTGCTTCTTTTTCCTTCTTCTTCGTTGGTATATTACCGCAGCTGGCATCCTAATTGATGCATTACTGCCCCCTTCTGGATATTTATTCGATTTCAAGCTGTATTTGTTTGCAACAACATTTGTCATTCACATAGAATCAAATACAATTTATCGCACTATATCTCGTATTACCTGTATTTTGAACTGAAGATAAATGTTTGGCAGTCTTTATTTTCTTACTCTTTAGGTAGCATTCCTCTATGATTAGCCTGTTCCAGCTGGACTATGACCACACAATAAAGAAGTTTGGACAATTCATGATGTTTTGACTGTCATTTGCATTGTTGAAATCTGGCCATACTTGTCAAGTCTTGTCTGGAGGTTGGGTTGAATGGTTCTCAGATGTATGATTCAGATTGTTGTGGAGAATCAGGGCAGTGCCTATCTTGGACAATGGATACATAAAGCAGCATGGTAATTGTCTGCTGTATTCACTGGGATGCATATACTTTCTCCATTAAATCACTCTGAGACTCACTCTGACTCACTCACTCATAGTCATACAAACCCTGAATCTCTGAACATTTTTAGCTTCATCCAACCGGTTTGAAATTGGATCTTAGTGGCGACTGTAATGCTCCCAGTAGACACTAGATGGGGACAACTGGTGTGATAAGGAATTATCACTGATCAGTGTGTGAGCCTCCCACGCAAGTGTAGACAGAAATCTTCATAAAGCAGATTAAAATCACTTCATCATCTGTACTGAACATTAAAATAAAATTTAAAAAAAACTGAAATCTTCCATGAATGAAAATATACTAAGGAGTCATCTTTTTACCGTCACAACTTCACTTGACTACTTTTAAATGAAGTCTATTACACATTTCATTTCATCTACATAATTTTTATACATAGAAATGTAATATCAAACTAAACAGTCCAAAAAAAGAAAGAAACTCCATTTCCAGGTGAAAAAAGCGCTGCTCACTACGGAGCCAAAGCACCGATACCTTCTACATAGCTGTAGCTGTGCTTTGCTACGTCAACTTGCTCAACTACATAGAACGGTACACAATAGCAGGTAAAATGACCTCTTGTTGCCTTTTAACAAACACCAAGGACTGTTTCTTATTTTGTGGGCTTACATATTAAATGTGTTTATTGTCATAGAGGTGTCCTACCCAACATTCAGAAATTCTTTGATATACGTGACAGCACAGTTGCACTTATACAAACAGGTATGATGATGCAGAAAACACTCTTACACATACACACATATTTTGAAGGTCAGCCTTATACCCTGCATTACTTAAGGTAAAGTTATGCAACATGTGCTGCAACTGTCAATGTTAATTAGTCAGAGATCTATGCTTTGAAACCTATACAGTCAGTGCTTTATACCTATTCTTTGATTGCCCACGTTCTTGCAGCAGTCTTATCTTGAAAAATGTCATGAGTGTTTTCTTGAGTGTGTCAATGAGTCAGCTTGTCACATTATAAGGAAGGAATTAATTCTTATTACATTATTCCCTTACAGTTTCGATCTGCAGTTTCTTGCTTTTGGCCCCTCTCTTTGGTTACCTTGGGGACCGCTACAACTGGAAATACATCATGATTGGTGGTTTGAGTGTGTGGCTTGTGACAGCAGCCGGCAGCTCTTTAGTCACTGAGTCGGTAAGTGAGAAATAGATGTGTTCATATACACTTTACAAGAAAGAGGAAACAGGACAGTTATATTTTTGGTGCTGTGATGGGCGTTCTTGGAGGGTGTCTTGGCAGTGGTTAATATTTAAAGGACAAGGTCCCAAATGCGGACCCACTCATCTGCACACTAGGCCTGCTGTGATCGGCTCCCTGCCTCTCTATCACCATCTTTGTGGCATCTGCAAGCATTCACTCACTTACACGGAACACAAATATAAACACAATACTTTTGCTTGCACTTCTATTCTAGATGTAATAAAGGTCTAAGACTTTTTTTCTGCTCACAACAGTGGTGGTATATCAAGGTGCTTGATGAATTATTACACATCTGTGCCTTGGGCTGGTCACAATAAAAGACCACTCTATAAAATATTCAGTCTTATCTTGAAACAAGACATTAATTAGTCACTGAACTATGGATTTCACATGACTACAGGTATTCAGCTTTTGGTCACCCGGGATGCATCCATGAAAAGGACACCTCTCCAAAGTTCCAGACGCCAATCGGAGGTGAGCATTTTCCCACTCAAGTCGGTTACGACTAAGGCCTTTTATTGTGACCAGCCCAAAGGCACGCCAGTGTAATAATCATGCTGGTAAATCAGCATCGCGATATGCCACACAGGTCCGGTAGATGGATTATCTTGGCAAAGGAGAAGTTCTCACTGACACGGATTTATCAAATTTGTTCACAAAATTTGATAGAAATAAGTCTTTTGTGTGCAAGAACCTGTGAAAAATGGCAGCAAAAACAAGTGTTTAGATTTGTGTTCAGTGTACTACAAATAAGCAATCCTCCTTATGCAGTTCAGTAACACTTCTCCTTATCTGCACACATGCCCCAGTAACACACTGGCAGTTTAGTTTTTCTCGCAACTCAGAGGGAAATTGGCCACACTTGATAAGAACAACATTAAAGTCTGAGTTGACCACATTTTGGCAGCTGCACTATCAAGGCATCACTAAACCGATCAGAGCTGGTTTCCCCCTAATGTAGCCTAATACTGCACAAACTAGTGCGTGTGCGTGTGTGTGTGTGTGTGTGTGTGTGTGTGTCAAATTTTTTCAATTTCAAATTTTATGCACGATAATTAGATTACCTCAAAAATGTTGTGATATTTCCTGCTATTTTGCTGATCTTATATACTTTCTCCATGGCCATAGCTCAGTGGTCATGAGTCTGATTTGATTTGATTTGATTTGATGCACAATAATACATTAACTGGATTTAAAGAATTCTCCAAAAGTCTGTATAACCGTATCTCCATGTGTCTTTTGATGCAGATACAGATTGACAGAAGATTATTAACTTCTAAACGTGCTTTATAATGTGCTTATTGGCAAGGCTTAGGAGAGGTACAGCATGTACTCTATGAGTGCTTTCTTGATATGCATTATTTCTGGGGTTGTTTGGATTTTAACGATTTAGATTCTTTGAAGGGGTCAAAATAGATCCCATGCTTATTTCACGGGAGAAAAAAAAAAAAAATGTATTTATGAAAACCTTTACACAAATGTACATTCATATTCACATTCATTATCTGCCATGTTTTACCGCTAATATCTCTCCATCCGAAGGTGATAAATGACCTCACACTTGTGTTAAGAGTGAAGGAGGAAGTCTCTTGGTATATTGTGATGGCATTATCTTGTCGAGCAGTTACCACCCATGCTATGCTGGTGGTGGATCAGCCTGTTCCTGTGTGTCTGTGTTGTTTGTTGCAGAGTCCGTTATGTTTGATCTCGTAAGGCTAGAAAGCCACTGAACTAGTTGACACAGTTGACCCTGTGACTATGCTAAAGGGTCAGTCCCTTTGTGGGAGTGTTGGGAAGTCAGGTCTTGAGTTAGAGGCATTTAAGATGTGAAGCATCCCTATCTCAGAGGTAACAACTAACTGTTCTAAAGATCATTTTTGGAAAGCTGAAAATGTTGACATTTTGACAATAGTGATTTTCAAAATAAAAAATCCAACAACTACATTATTTTTATCAGTAGAGTACAAAGCTCTCCGATCTTTTACGAAAGTAAAAGTAGTAATATCACAGTGTAAAAATACTCTGCTATAAGTGAAAGTCCTGCATTCAAAAACGTACTTAAGTAAAAGTACAAAAGTCTTAGCTTTCGAATATATGTAAAGTGCAAAAAGTAAAAGAAAAGAGCAAAGTTAAGAAAGAGCATTTAATAATATATATTATATTATATAATCATAATTATTTACGCATTAATGTGTTCATCACTTTAATGTTGCAGCTGGTAAAGGAGGAGTTTATTCTTTTTGCTATATATATATACTACCGAGCAGCTTGTGAATTTCATCAAGGGATCAATAAAGTTTCATCTTAACCTATAATAATACATGATACATTTTTTTTTTTTAATTATATTTTGGGTTATCCATGGAATAGAATTCTTGAAAATAACTAAAGGTGTCAGATAAATGTTGTGGAGTAAAAAAGTACAATATTTCCCTCTGAGATAGAAGAAGAGTACTTTAGTATTGTACTTAGTTACTGTCCACAACTGATTTGGATACATGGAAATGTAATAGCAAACAGAACATAAATGACCAGAGCAGTGTCACCAATTAAACAAATGTACTGCTTTTAGCTGACACATGTAGAATAACAAGAAGGCAGCAGTTTCCTTCCTCCACCATATTATTAGAAAATTCAAATGCATTTTGAGGGCACACACTTCTTAGACACACTTCTTAGACTTTCTTGACACCCGTTCCAAAGATAGAAGTCATAAGTTATTTTGGCTGATGGGGCAGTACTTCCTTTTAGTTATCCGTTACCCAATTGGACAAATATTTGGGCTGAAATACCATAATCAGAGACAATGTCTTTTATTTTTATCCTGGTGTGCGAGTTGTGTGTATAAAGCTGTTGAAGACCCATTAATGAATCAGGCCAGTAGCACATGAGCCTGATTCATATGTTAGTTGTGCTAACTATCTAACACCATTGTTTAATTTCCTGCTTATTATAAGAAAGAATGAAAAGACTAAAGACAAGATGTAAATATTTGGCTTGTTTACAGAATTGCATCATAGTGAAGATCTGCATGAAAGCATATGACCAACCCAGAGTGGGCTGGTCCCCTCACTAACTTAATATCTCTTGAGGCACGTAAGAGCTGAGTCCTCTGTTCGCTTCTTCAAGCCTCAGAGGCCCACAGGAAGCAACACTGCAACTGCAAATATGGAATGAACTGAGAAAACAACATAAACAAGAGACCATCAACAAGAAAGTAAGTTCATTTCTTTTGTCTTTATCTTTTATTTATAGAGACAGTTTATAATATCTGAAGGGTTGTACCTGTATGATACGAATACATCAATGTTATCAGTGAGTTTAATAAAAAGATCCAGGTTTTCAGCTTCTTGGAGCCAAAGCTTAAACAGCGTAATTGCATTCCACATGTTGTCTAGAGAAAATATTTCATGCACAATAGTGTCATTGTTGACACTGCACTAATTCTCTAACTGGGGCAGAATGCATCAGCTTTTCCCACCACATTTGAAATGATCTACTAAAATACTTTTATATAAAATATCTTGTTACTTTATGATCTGACCTCTGCATGCTTTTATACAGTAGTTTTTAAATTGAACAGTATTTGTTAGTATTGTACATTGTACATTCATAGCCTATTAGAAATATATAATAAGCGCCTAACTCTCTCCATAATCGCATCATGTACTGTTCTATGGTGGTGTAAGAACTCCCTCTTTCTCCATTCTCGGACCTTTTGACATAGTTACACTTTATTCTTACACAGTTTTGTAATGTGGGCTTTCCTGTTATATGGACTATTTCAAAAGGATTTCCACACACGACATTAACAAATTTCTCCCAAACTACATTACTTGCGGGGCACATAGCTTCAATAGCAACACATTGGAAAGCAGGATGTATGTTGATAAATGAACAGTGGGATAGATAGTCAATTATTGTTCTGTGAAGGAATCCGACTTTATTTTTAAGAGGACCTGTAATTTGTATCCACTTGATAAAGTGTATTTCCCCCACTCTGAATAGACTATAACTCAGTCCCATCACTGAGCTTTATTGAATTGTCTAATAAGACGTGTTTCGAAACTACTGTGCACACGCTGTTACATTATCATCTTTGGTCAAATGCAGAGGGTAAATGATTTCTCTAAAACTAGGTCACACATTCTCCATTTCCAGGTGAAGAAAGAGCTGCTCACTATGGAGCCAACGGACAGCCCGATACCACGATGGAGTCTGGGCTCCGGCTCTGGCCTACATTATGGCTCTTTTGTGAACAGCCTTTCATCCCTTGCACCAAAGGTAGAGGAAAAGGAGAAACCAGCCATATCACAGAGAAGCGCCTACATAGCTGTAGCTGTGCTTTGCTACGTCAACTTGCTCAACTACATAGAACGGTACACAATAGCAGGTAAAATGACCTCTTGTTGCCTTTTAACAAACACCAAGGACTGTTTCTTATTTTGTGGGCTTACATATTAAATGTGTTTATTGTCATACAGGTGTCCTACCCAACATTCAGAAATTCTTTGATATACGTGACAGCACAGTTGCACTTATACAAACAGGTATGATGATGCAGAAAACACTCTTACACATACACACATATTTTGAAGGTTCCCATTTTACCCTGCGTTACTTAAGGTGAAGTTATGCAACATGTGCTGCAAGTGAATTGCAGAGCGCTGTTAGTTATTGCAAGACAGAAATATGCACGTTTGTGTGTCAATTTTTGTTCTAAATTAGTCAGAGATCTATGCTTTGAAACCTATACAGTCAGTGCTTTATACCTATTCTTCTTTATACCACATTCTTGCAGACTCATGAAAGATGTCATGAGTCTGTTTTCTTGAGAACAGACTCTTGATAAAGAAGGAATTAATTCTTATTAATGTACTTACAGTTTTCATTTGCAGTTTCTTGCTTTTGGCCCCTCTCTTTGGTTACCTTGGGGACCGCTACAACCGGAAATACATCATGATTGGTGGTTTGAGTGTGTGGCTTGTGACAGCAGCCGGCAGCTCTTTAGTCACTGAGTCGGTAAGTGAGAAATAGATGTGTTCACATACACTTTACAAGAAATAAGAAGCAATAACATCACAAGATGTCAATTCCTGCACTCATAGTTTTTCTTCCCTTATCCTTCACCTCTCTTTGACCTCATAATTTCCTCAAAGGGAAATAACACTGAAAAATGTGTGGTGAAGGAGACAAATCCTTAATGCTACAAACATGCATAGCTTGTGTAAAAAGATGCATATCACACAAATCAACACAGTAATTGTCAAACATTTTTGTAAATTTGCTTAAAGTGCAACATGGACCTCAACATTAAGTACAACAGACAAATACGAATGGTGTATGTTGACCTGTGAGAGGACCGTGGTGGTATTTGAAATTTGAACTTGTTGAACTACTTCTATACGATGTAATGCCGTCTCTTGACTGATAAATGTGCCATACTAGACCTTAGTTCCGCCTTCGATAGGGTTGTCCATTCTATTCTCAAGAACCGCCGCCTCAAGCGTCAGGTCAGTATCCAGGGTAGCGCCCTCCAGTGGTTCATCTCCTTCCTAATAGATCTTTTTCTGTCAAAGCTGGAAACCTCGTCTCCTCGTCTGCTCTCATCACCTGCGGAGTACCTCAAGGCAACATTTAGGACCGATACTATTTGCCTTATACATGCTCCCTTTAGGCTCTATCTTCCAAAAATACAATATCGCCTACCATTGCCACGCAGATGACACAGTCAGGTGCCTCCTTGACAACAAAACATCCAAACTAAGTACAATAGAGAAATCCCATTTCAATCTTTGGAAATGAATATGTAATGTTGATTGTACTGTTCTCGACTATAACAATGGAGCAGGTTAAACTGTGAGAAGATCTTTGTGGTGTTTGGGACTAAATCTTATACCGCTTCTATGCTGTTTTATTTCTTTAGTACTTCTGGGTTCTGATGCTGTTGCGAGCCATGGTGGGGATAGGAGAGGCCAGCTACTCTACCATTGCTCCTACCATCATTGGTGACCTCTTTGTTGGGACTCAACGGAGCATCATGATCTGCGTCTTCTACATCTTTATCCCTGTCGGAAGGTGAGAAACAAATGCAATCCAAGTCAACAACAGTGTTTTTATTTTATTTTTGCATGTTTTAATCTAGGTTGAAACCTAGTATATGGCTGGACTGTGTCTGGTCAAGGTTTTTTATTGAGGTCAAATTGTTACTGGGATATTCAGTAGTGTCTATAACTTGAATTAAATGTTATTCTGCAATTGTATGTAGTGGCCTCAGTAATATTTGCTTTTAAAGTGTACTGAAGTAGTACATCACACGATATGGTTAAACTATATTTGAGTCGAATAATTAATAAATTCAACAATATAATCATGCTAAATGAAATAGATAAAGGAACATGTGGAAAATTCAGTGACGTTCATGCTTCTCATATGAACTACTGCCATCTGGTGGTGCTTGTGTGGTACTACAGAACACAGTTTGGGACATTATCACACCCACAGTGATTGAAATAGAATAAGTATTGAGTTCTTGGAAGAACAAAGCTTTGTTCTAAAATATGATCAAATATACTTATCAAACAGAGTGGATTAGACATAAAGCCCCATCTCTAATATAAAACTGCTCAAACAAAGCTGGTACCCTTTGCAGTTGAGGTGAATAAAAAAAAAAAAAAAAGCAAAATTAAGCACATTTCCATCAATTGGTTTGGAGCAAATAAACTCAGCTACAGCATAGTTTTGGGACTATAGGCCACACACAGCCGTAATCCGCCAGTTAACAGAATAAAAAGCAGTAGGGGTTGCGAACTGGAAACAAAACAAGTTGCCTTTGCCATTTAACCAAGCGGCAACCTCCGCCTCCAAAAAGGGGGCGACTCCACAGGTTGCAAACAGAAGTCCGATTGTATAGAAGTCTATGAGAAAATGACCCCACGTCTCACTTGATTTATTACCTTAGTAAAAATTTGAAACATGAGTTTGTCACGGTTCGGTTAAAAAGAGGACCCAAGCGGTCACACAGCAGGCAGGTTGCAAACAAAAAGTGAGCTTTAATAACAAAGCTGAATATTACACACTGGTACAAAACAAAAGTGAGGGATCAGGCCAAAGCAACAGAAAACAGGACAAACCAGGATGGCGCGAGAGGACACCACAATCTACACAGAAGGAACAACCACACTATGAAACATAGACGACGAACCGACAAGAAACAATAGGACACAAAGGTATATTATACACAGACAACTAATCACATGAACAGGACACAGCTGGAGGAGGCAAAGACACGAGGGCAGCAGGGCGATTAGACACAGGAGGATCAAATCAGGGCAGGGCAAACAAATCACTAAAGGTGGGAAAACACACAAAGACAGAAAGTAAAACAAGTGTTCTTTACAAAGTAAAACAGAAAAACTAAAAGCCGCCCGACCAGGTGACCCCCTATAGCTTTTTCAAAGTAATACTTGCGCATACAAATGTGTAAATTGAACACGGGCAGTGTGTGACTTCATCACTGACTCCCTCAGTCACTTTCGCGTATAGGGCAACAATGTTGCTGGAAAATCAAACGCGGAAGATGAACAAAGTTGTGAAAAGGATGCTGGGAACATGACTCTGACCCTGTCTCATCACTACACTGCCCATACCATACATTTGCGTATTGCCGTATAGTGTTCATTTCTGAGGAAGTGCACAACCAACGCTAACGATAGTGATAATCCAAAATAACTCATCATTTCTGTAAATGAGGTCTGTTAACCATACAATTACAAAAACAATTGTAAAACTTGTGGAAATGAGTTGGAATGAAGTCGGCTAAAAAGGTGTAACACAACATCGGGTGATAATTGACACTAAATGCTTTATAAACAGTCAAACCAGACCGAGTCAATTTTGACCTGAGGGGACAAAAGTTTCACAGTTGACGGAATCACAATACGAAGGTGAAACAAAGTAAAAGCAACATGCAAAGAGATGACTTGTTTTTGTAGCCACAGGTCAGATGTACCCTCCACTTTATGTCCTAATGATCACTCAAATGGTTTCTCTGCTTGTTTTCAGTGGTCTTGGATACATAATGGGGGCAGGGGTTGCTACTCTCACAGGAGACTGGCGCTGGGCTCTCAGGGTGAGAAGATTTTTATTAATGTTAGCTGAGCACTAATAAATATAGAGTGATAGACATTACAAACCTTTTCTGTGTTATCAGATCACTCCTCTCTTGGGTGTGGTGGGACTTTTCTTGCTGTTCTTCTTATGCCCTAATCCACCCAGAGGAGCTGCGGAAACCCACGGAGCGGGAGTTACAGGGCATAGCTCTTACCTGGAGGACGTCAAGTATCTTTTGAAAAAGTAGGACATGAAAAATAATACTATGTTAAAAAATGTAGCCTGGCTAATACTGGTTTGTTGAAGCCAATACAGATATGATTGAGAGTATAAAAAATAAGATAAAGATATATCAGCCAATGTTCATCTTTTTACTTAGATTTATTGGTCGGGCTCAAATTTTTACTGTGATATTTTACATTAGTCCCATCAAGTTAACAGAGATATGACTTTTAAATTAAATATTGACTAATCTCCTCATTTCGTTGCTTTGTGCCCCAGTAAAAGTTATGTGTGGTCATCATTGGGAGTGACGGCTACGGCCTTCCTCACCGGAGCCCTGGCTTTCTGGACGCCAACTTTTCTGTCCAGAGCTCAGGTCAGCCAAGGACTCCGACCAGCGTGTGTCACAGAGCCCTGCGACCCCACAGACAGGTGCAGCATGACCTCTGACCTGCATCGACCTTCATCTGCCTAATTTTCCTCACAATTGCTACAGAGTTGTAACCATGCTGTGTGCCTCTGCTCCCTGCACAGTTATATCTTTGGTGCTGTGACGGTGGTGACGGGCGTTCTGGGAGGGTGCCTTGGCAGTGTCTTGTCTAGATGGTTAAGGGACAAGGTCCCAAATGTGGACCCACTCATCTGCGCACTAGGCCTGCTGGGATCGGCTCCCTGCCTCTTTATCACCATCTTTGTGGCATCTGCAAGCATTCCCGCCACTTATGTAAGAGACAAACGTCCGTCTTCGCTGGTGTCCACTAACTCATTTGTCATTTTCATTTATGGCTCTAGAGATGTCAGTTCATTACTTTAGTCTAGACGGAAATATCACAACAAAAATGTGTGTGTGTTTTTGCGTGCATCAGAGAAAGCGGCGTACGAGCAGCCGCAATGAGTTTCCTTTGTAGGGTGGCTGGGTTCACGCTTAGAGATCAGGATGCTTCCTAGGCACCTCCCGTTTGAAGTTTTTGGACACACCTAACTGGTACTGGAGACTTTGGAGTAGACCCAGAACACGCTGGAAGGATTATATATCTCATCTGGCCTGGGAACGCCTCTGGATCCCCCAGTAGGACCTGGAAGCCCCGCAACCGGCCCCGGATAAGCGCAAGAAAATGGATGAATGGATGGAGTTGTAGGGCCAATAATTATTAGTCTCAACATGAACTCAAACATCGACTTCAAAGAGAATGTTTTCCTTCAGTTCCTCAGAAGACAACATTGTCTTCTTTAGCAAGAAGTGAGACGCAGAAGAAGGCTAACATAATTGACATTTAATATGACAGTTCAGCCATGGCATCATGCACATGTCACTTAGTATAGGCATTACAGCCCCGACAAAATGTCATAACAAGCTCATAAATAATATGTAATAAAGTGTAGAACAAGAGACATTTTAAGTGGAAAATCTAAATTCAAGTTTCTTACTCATAATGT
Source organism: Bovichtus variegatus (assembly GCA_943593645.1). Classification (NCBI taxonomy): domain Eukaryota; kingdom Metazoa; phylum Chordata; class Actinopteri; order Perciformes; family Bovichtidae; genus Bovichtus; species Bovichtus variegatus. Next base: position 6,898,798 of record CALSCE010000030.1, read on the forward strand.
GATGAATTAATTTATTAATTCATGAGTTGCTTACTCTGTATCTTAAATGTCTCCTTTCAGGTATTCATTTTCTTTGCTGAAATATTGATATCACTGAACTGGGCGGTCATGGCTGATATACTGCTGGTGAGTTTGACCGGTGTGTGATAAAATACAAATATGAAACACTGTGCTGAAACTTGAAGCCAACATGTTGTTTTGTGTTACTTTTTACTTCAGTATGTTGTCGTACCAACCAGAAGGTCCACAGCTGAGGCTCTCCAGATTTCAGTCTGTCATCTCCTGGGTGATGCTGGGAGTCCTTACCTAGTAGGAGCGGTGAGAAATACTTCAATTCTCCCACAGTCAACTTCCTTTTAACACTACTGTTTCATCTAAAGTACCTCTGCGAGCTTGAGTTCACCATTTGTTTCTGTGATCACTGAGCTGTCTTTACACATGTGCCACAGATCTCTGACGCTATTGGCAAATCGAAACCCGCATCTCTCGATTGGAGCTTCCACAGTCTGAAGTACAGCCTCCTGGTCTGCCCGTTTGTTGGAATCATGGGTGGACTGTTTTTCCTCATGACCTCCCTCTACATTACTAAAGACAGGAAGGCAGCTGCACAATTGATTGAAGGTACTGTACATTGATAGTTACTCTCCTTTCATTCTATATAAATGGTGATTTAGGGCGACTTAGTTGGCATCACTTTAGCAAATAAGAGCTGGGCTCCGGTCAAATAGACTTTTTTTGCGTAGGAAGGTTCTAACTGAGTGAAATGACCAATGAATGGAAGCCATGATAAAAGCTGTTCGAATTCTCTAAATGCTAAGGAAGGTTGCTTCAATGCGTCCTTTCTTATCTCCTTTAAAAACATCCTTCTTAGGAGGTGTAATTATGTCTTGGACAGGAATCATAACTTGAATTATACAGCATTTGGTGTGTCACTGTAGCCTATGTGTATGTGTCATATATAAAGAAAAAAAAAAAAAAAGCTAAAAAAAACTTCCGTCCGCCGTTGTGTGCAGTTGGATTTCCTTAGCACCGAGGTTGTCTTTTCCTCAGTCCTTGTGAATTCCCCTTCCCATCTTTCCTTGACCTCATGACGTTTTCCAATGAGGTCAAGGAAAAGTGGTTTGGAAAACACAACCAGAGCCCCGGTTTCCTCCTAATCCTGCACCAACTAGTGTGTGTTTACCTACTGTACTGTATACTTGCTCACTTAGTTTCCATGTAATTCTAATGAGTGCTCAGTACTTTATTTTCAAATCTTTTAAACGTGTGTGTGTGTGTGTGTGTGTGTGTGTGTGTGTGTGTGTGTGTGTGTGTGTGTGTTACCAGGAGATCCCCCACAACAGCAGGATCCTGCCCCTGAGCCCCCCATAGAACTAAGCAACGGGGTCAAAAGCAACCATGAACTGAATTCATCTGCAAACATTTGAAGTTATGTTAAAAACTGGTGCCGTACCATACACTGATCACAGATGCAGAGAAAATGTGTTGATTGTCACAGTAAGACCATCAAATGCCTTTTTAAAAATGCTGTTTACAAAGGTTCAATTGTACTTTCTACTGATGAAGTCGAGTCATGTTGATTTTATTTGTAAAGACGAAAATCTAATTTCACAAATTTGCCTCAAAGGGTTTTAAAGTCTGTACAGTATACCACACTATCTATATTTAGACCCTTGATGTGGATAAGGCAAAACTCCCGCTAACAGGAACAATGGAAACACTGGAATTCACTCAAAAATAATAATCCGAAATTGGTTGTCTTCCTGTTACAGTGTTATATCAATATAACCTACATTTCAGGGGCACTGTGCATTATACTTGAAACATACATGCTTATCTATTGTTCATGGAAGTCTTGTTTTTCATTTTTCAAATGTGCAAGTAAAACTGTTCCAACCTTCTATCTATCTATCTATCTATCTATCTATCTATCTATCTATCTATCT
>CALSCE010000030.1:6900753-6931204 GCA_943593645.1 Bovichtus variegatus
TATCTATCTATCTATCTATCTATCTATCTATCTATCTATCTATCTATTTCTAAACTTTGATGCTAATGTTATACATTTTAATGAATTAATTCATCTAGAGAAGTTTTCATTTTGCTTCAAACTATATTACAGTAGATCCATCTGTTTCTGCAGAATATATCCATTACAGTAACGGGCCAACAGAAACTCTTCCAAAAGAAACATTGAATCATCACAAAAGTAAAGGGAATATTTTCCCATTACATTCTAAATGTATACGTTGTGGAAGAAACCTTAAGCTTCCTGCAAGTGATAGCCCAGCCCCGAGAGCATTGTTTTGCTGACACCAGAATTCCAAGATGGCTGCATTCAGCTGTGTATAACATCATCATCCACTTGTCTTTCTTTTCTTAATGGTTCTCCTGAATTTCGCTGACAACCATTTACACTTATGTGGCCAGTTTGGGCTCCAGCTCAGACTAGTCCACAAACCCTCGGCAGAATAAGCTGAATTTGTCCACGTATTCATATTGAGGATCATCAGATTAACCTCTCCATCTTTGAATGTTCCACCTAGCATGCAGCTGCTGTCTCCTAATGAGGACAAGAGGGGAATCAGGCTGGACCAAAACATAAGCACACAATGGCGTTAAAGATGGATGATTTCCATTCTCTGTATTTTCATTCTCACTTGCTGGAAATCCATTTCAAACTTCTACTTTCACTGCCCATTTCAGTGCATCCACCCTGGAAGTGTCTCAAAACTCTGTATGTTATCCATGCCCTGTAGGGAAATATACGGAGTGTTTATTTTGAACACATATATATATACATAACAAATATGTAATTGAATAAATAATGTATTTTGTCTCATCAGTTTATTTGAGTGTTTCCACTAGATGGCACAGTTGCACTGCTGTAAAACATGCCGTCATGATGGTCCCAGTTTGTCTTCCTGTGGAGAGGACAATGGATTTGCCAGATGTTCACTGGGCCCTCCACTATAACATCCCTAAAAATGTCCATGTTTGCAGCCGCCGAGCCAGCATGTACATAACGTGTAGATTTACCATAATGGTCTTTATTATCCCACTGTGTCTTGGTCAGCACTATTACATGTTACATGTTATCTAATGATATTAGTTCAGTATTTAGCATTCCTCTTTAAAAACAAATTCCAAGGCAATCTTATACCCAGCCTGGCAAGCACTTGTTGTTTTATAATGATAAATATTTTATAGAAATAAAAATATACATACACACATATACTCACACATATATACATATATACATACTTGTGCAGTATGTTTCATTCCATAAATAATTATCAATTTAATTCACATTTTGTGGTTTTTCCCACATTTGAAATTTCCATTATATACAGTATGTTATTGATGTGTGTGGATACCCATCTCAGGACTCCACACTCCAACTACACCTATGCAGTTTTAGCACCGCAATATAAACCCACATACAGTTTATACACACACCTGGGCAGGTTGGCTGACACCAACCTCACCATATCAATGAGAGTGTGAAGATGTGGTCACAATATCCACCAAGGCCTGATACACACATGTATAGTCACTGACAGGATAAAGCCTAGTAAAATTAATGTTCAGTATCAAAAAAACAGAAGAAACAGAGAAATACATATATTCACTGGTTTCTAACTACAATCTGCTCATAGTCATACCCCTGGGCAACTGCATCCTTCAAAACTAAATACAGCATAAGTCGAAAACCTCAAAATCAATATGTCGCCCTGTCTACATGTATTTATATAATACACAGAAATATGAAAAAGAGATATTTCAACACCACCTTGTATTCAATGAGGAATTAAATGTGACAGGTGATAGTCCTTACAGGGTTTCTTCCTCTTTTTTTATGAGAAGGCTTTTTTCCTTTAAGTATTATCAGTTTTTATATTGTACGGTGAAGGCAGGCCCGTTTAGTTAAGGGTGAAGGCGACCGGAATGGAACACAAGCTCAGCACAAGCACGAACCCCATATCACTCATTAACCGTTTCACTCCGAAGTCAGATCTCCCCTTAAATAAACCTGACACGGACGCCTGCTTCAGTTGTCTCTCTGTGTGATGTGTTACCATGTTAAACCAACCATATGAGTGTCTACCTCAGACACTTGCACTCCGTTTGAGCGTTTACTTTTAATATTTGCTGAACCCTAAACTGTGAGTGTGAGTCTGTGACCTCTGCTGAGTTCATGGAACATGATAGGTGTTAACATTCATCATCTTAAGCTCGGCTGCTCTCGTCAAAGACGAGCACAGACCAGACGAACGGGACGTCTTTACACACCCTAGTATGACAGCCGCTTGTCACTCAATTTCAAAACTGTTCATGTTGCTGCTGCAGATAACGTCCCCTGGCAAATCCTAACAGCTGCAAGTCATTGCATGTCCCCTTTGTTTTGTAGTGGAGCAAACCATGTAGGGAGGTCAAAGGTCAACGCCCTAGTCTCTGTGAGCTACAAGGTCATGCAATAATTGGGCTGCATTGTCATCGTGTTATTCTCAATATCTGCTGTACAGAACGTCAACTTGGCTGAAGTGGAGTCACTGTGGACTCACAGGAGAATCCATTTGCTCATTTATGACATTTCAGGCCAAATATCAAATATTTCCTGTTGAAGTGTTGAAACGGTTTTCTGAACTTGACGTTCACAGATCGATGAAAGCTGTAGTTCAAGGTCGCCAAGCCATTGTTAAAGGTTTCATTGCTTTGTTATTGAATTCTCTGGTATTTCCTTTTGTTTTTGAACATTTCAGCCTTGTGATTTTCCAGAACTTGTGTGATTACTCAGTATGCTGAGGGAATAGATCGGGGCAGCAGGACATGTATGTGGAACAACTAGCGAGCACACACGCACTCTAAAAGGTATGTGGCAAACATTCTGGAGGTAACAGTTCAACCTGCAATCAAAACACAATAGGTATTGTGCACCATGTTTCTGAGCACTTTATCTGCATACCTCTCCGTTTCCCCTGTCGACCCTGGCTGTACAGGAAACTGTCACAATGGCTAATAAATTGTCCAGGCCGATCAATGAGGGAGCCAGGAGCCAGGGGGAGAGCGGATACGGTCAGTGTTTACTCAGGGATAGGGAGCATTTCAGTCATGAAAACAGTCGTCCTTCAGACGCAGTCACGCAAAACATCATGGTGATACACACAATATTGAAGCAATCAGAATGCTGTCATGATAACAACAATAACTACAAAATGTCTCATCACATATATTTACTGTAACAGAAGAGACAGCTTATCACTTCCATGTGTGTGTTATTCTCACCCTTCTACATATCAGCCCCAAGACAACGATAAGAGTTGTCAAACCACATTTGTGGATGTGAAGTTTCACTCCTTTCCTTATCACCAGCAAACTGCTGCAGCGGCATGACGTCATAGAGAGGAAGAGCCCTCTCCGCCCTCCGTACTGCCCCTTATTTGGACAATTACATCATATTGGCCTTCCTGTCTTCACACATACAGCAAACATACATATCACATTTTACTGTAAAGTGCCAGGACAAAAAGAAGAGCAGCGTTGCTTACATGAAAAAAAGAAAAAATGTCACCAAAGAAAACACAGGATTATTATTTGAATGCTGTGACTTGGGTGTTAGTGTTACTCTATAAAACTGCACAGCTCTGTGTGTATTTGATGGGTGATACAATATCAAATTAAACGTTTTGATTGTACAGGAATTGATCATTTACACACGCAAGATTTGTAATTGTTGAATTGTTGGCGCCAACTAACACAGAGGTTTAGTCTTTTCAGCTTGATTTGAAAAAGGTGTGTGATATTTTTAGGTAATATATCTACAATGTCAATTATTATTCCTGTTTGTATAGGATTGCCTTTTTTACATTTAGAGGAATACTTCACCCCTAAAATAACCATTTGTATATTACTCACTCCGTGTTACCTTGAATACATGCATGCATTTTTGCTAAAACTTTACTATTTAATACACTTCCACATAAAGCGGTCTTAGGTTTTAGTGAAAATGCACGTGTTTAGAAATTAGTGAGCATACAAATGGATTAATAAGACTTGGATTATACTGCACGAGTTGTGTGAGAGTTTGTAAACGGATGTTTTGATATAGTTTTGCTGTTGTTAAATGCGGACTCTATTTTCTTCAATTTATCAAGAATTTTATTTGTTTTAAGATTCGTTGTTCATCGTTGAGGCATGCGAGAAAAACAACGTTTTCTTCAAGAATTCAAGGTAACACAGGGTGATTAATTGATATACAAATGGTAATTTTGTGTATGTTTTGTGTAAGTATTTCTTTAAGGCTGCATAGCAGATCAACCAAGTCTTTTTTATCATTGTCATGCAAATGACTTAGTCTGGAGCAGGGAGTACAAATGTGGACTACAACGGAAATGCAGCCAAATCTGAGGTTTGCCCTGTAATGGCATATGCACATTCTCGTCCTATGTATTTAGCATTCCTGTTTCAGAGGCTTATGGCTTCTGGGCTGGAGAGAGCTGATTCAAAGACACAGCCATAGCAATGGGGTAATTACAAAGACCCGTGCAGTCTATAAATATGAGCTACAGCACCACACAGATCTGCTCTCACTGCAAGTCAACCTCAGCCACATAGCAGCTCAAATTTCCCCAATTAGGCAGAGCTTGTAAGTTTTTTAGTTGCATAAAGAATGCAGTCAGAGGAAAATGATTCAAACAAAGAGGATCAACGTGATGATATTGAGGCAGACAGTGGAGTCGGGGCTGGCTTTACCTCCCAGACAGATCAACTGAGACTGATGACCCCACGACCAAGGAGTCCAGCGTGGATGGAGCTGTCCAATAAATAATTAAATGAGCAGATAAAAGACGCTGTCTCTGCCCTGAACACTATATTTAGTCACTGCAGTCTCTCTGCCTCCTGCTGCTGCGCTGTACAGTACAGCACCCCAGATCACACTTCCAAGGAGCAGAGACATCAGCCCAGATCAATTCAAATCCTCAGCTGCTCTTCCTCTGGACACCCTGTTGCTTGAGTTTGGGAGTGCATGGCAGGGCGGGGGGTCGGGATGCAGGAGCTACAGCAAGCTACTGTCAGGCAGAGACAGTCGGGAGGTCAGGAGGTCACAGTGGATGAGGAAAAAGGTCAGAGCCCACACCTCAAGGCTGAACAAAGCCTAGACGGCTCTGGCTCCAACAACAAATGTATGTGAGGAGAGTGCATGGAAGTGGGGTGGTCCAGTGCCACCAGGCATCATGTGCTGATAATAACAGCTTAGTGTGAGTGAATGTCCCTGAAGGCACATGAAAATATTCTGGCAATATCAAGGCATGAGTGTATTGAAGTTGGCATATATTCAGCGCTGGCCCTACCCATTAAGCAATATAAGCAGTTGCTTAGGGCCCCCTGGTCTCTGGGGGGTCTTCTAGACAAGATTTGTTTTTATGAACACAAGACAATAACTAAATAAAAATTTAACTAGAACTGACAATATTTCGAGGCCTTTTTGCCAACATATACTGAAAAAACAACAAGCTCAGAGATGGGCAAAATGGACATTGTATGTATGCTAAGTAAGTTATTTACTGTCCCCCTATGAATATGTTGTATTAGATATGTTAAGCACTGCAACCCATGATTTAAGTTAAATTAATTACATTAGGCCCTGCCTATGTTAATGCTTGACCTGAAGTTTGACCTCTTATGAATGAATGGAGTATGATCTCCTGCTCACTGGCCTGTGTGAAATGACTCCAGTTCGATGCTTTATTGCCTGATCATCGACTCAACCATTTCTACCATGTGTATGAATTGACGCCATGGGTCAAATAGAAATGGAACAAGTTCATGTCTCTTCCAAGAATATAACAGTTGAGATTTGATAATATCCGATGAGTTGAACTGAAATGAGGGCAGTAAACTGGGCATGCGGTAGGATTTAACATGATGAAGTATATGATGAAAATCATTAGATTTTTTTTCTTGAAAATAATACAGTTGTCAGATGTCAGATGTCAAAATGTTCTCCATTAAGACTTGTCCTCTCCATTGAAATCTTTTTTTCGACAACACAAATGTACAATTGCTTGTTTTTTCCTCAGCTGAGCCAAACATCAGGGAGGCTCATTCTCCCCCTCAGGGAAACTGGGACTCCTGCGCCCTGGTACAGGAAGGGAAAATATGCATATTTAACTGGACGGAAACGTGACTGATCGAGACGAAAAATGGTAGAATCACAAACTGTTGTGTGATTACTGTATTTGAAAAAATCCTTGATTATTTTAATTGCTTGACGTTTTGTTTGTTTGTTTCAATTTACATTGGTTTCCAGAGCTGTAGCTCACCGAAGAAAACACTATAAGATAGAGAATAAAACAGATATTTACATACATTAAATACAGCAATCAGATGAAAACATCGTCACTAACAACATTACATATTCTAAAAAATGTAAAGACAGACTCCGTGTGCAGCGTTTGGAGGAATAATTATAACTGCTGACGACCAGAAGCCAAAGTAGAAATACCAAATCATCTGCATGCAGAAAATGACAAGAAAGCAACTATACCAAAAACTCAGGACACACTGCATTTTGTTTTGTAGCATAATGAGTGAAAGCGAGGCTTGTATGGAACCAATCTAAACGCCGATGGTGTCATTATTCTACAGCCAATAAATGTAAACTTCATAATGATAAGTTAGAGCAAAACTCTTGTCTATTGCCACTTTAAACAAGAACAGAGTAACACCCCACCAACTTTTTTTTTTTTCTGCCATTGATGGTGTATGTTCTCTTGACACACACAGAATCTCATTGTAACTTCTTGTGAACTTCGTGAGCTTAAGGAAGCGGAGACGTGCTGACCAGCAGCACAGCTGATGGACACACAGCTGATAAACACATGTTTCAGTGGGACATTTAAACTTTATTGACAGACACGTGGTAGAATGCAGAAGGAGTCAGCCTTATCGTCCTGCAGGCGCTGGGCCCAGCGATTAGTAGGTTATCTCCCATCCTGCACTGGAGGCTTGGCCCTGAGCTGAGACAGGAAGGAAGGCCGGAGCAGTGACTCAGTGGCTCCGGGCCACAAAGCAGAATAACGCGAGAGATAGGTCCAGTACCACCAGGCCATTCTGCACGATGGAAAAACACACAGGATCCCGGCACAGACATGACCAGCATATCAAACACATCCCAAAGAATGAGGAGGCGAGGTGGGGGCTGCAGAGAGGGAGACAGGAACAACTGTTTACTGGGGCTCCCTCCTAAGCCCTCCGCATGAGACCACTGGTTGGTTTGGCCCTCTTCTCTTTCTCCCGCATCCTCTTTTCCTGGATGTCGGTGTACAAAACCAATTCTTGTCAGTATCGCTTGATCACTTTCTGCAGAGCCTGCCAGGCTGCACTGTTTGCATCAAACTTTCCAGATTCAAGCAGAGGGGATTTTCAGAGACATCAAAGATATTGAGAAGCAAGTGGATGATTGCTTTGAAACTAGTTCTGCAAAACAAAATGCCATGAGGGGCTTTAGTTTTTGCTGGAAGAACTTTCTCATTTCAGTCTCAATAAAACAGTACAGGTCAACTCAGTGCATGTGAATGCCTTCAGACCTTAACTCTGATACCCTTGCAATGCCAAACGCCTGCAGAGCAGAGCCAGGCAAGCGCCCAGCGTTCTCCCAAACAGCTGCCAGGACTCAGCCTCCCTCATCTTCTACATGTTTACCTCCTTCCCAGATTAAACCTTTCACTACTTTAAAAAGATTGATCTAATTTGCCTTTGCGGTTATGAGCATATGGCTTTATGCTTTTGTTTTTACAGTGAAGGATATGATATAATCACACTTACACAGTAATTATAGGCTACTCTACGGAAGCCCTGAGAGGCAATTGAGGGGCAAAAAAGAATTCTGGTGATCCATTTTATAAGTCTGATCTACATTGTTTTCTCTCCTGTGTTTAGGACTTAGGAACAGGGGAAAAGGGTTTGCCAGTAAGATTTTTCTGAGTTCTTCAAAATGAAATTTAATCCGTGAAACAGGTGGGGAAGAAAAGGTTTTGCCAGTGTTTTTAAATGTTTGTTGTTCTAATACCTATTTAAGCCACAAGAGGCTGAAGCGCCTCGATGCCCCATGTTCTATATAGGACTAAAAGCATTCATGTTTTCCCTAACGGCAGATTCAAACAATTTAGTTCAGACTTAAAAATGGATCACCAGAATATTTTATTTCTTACTAGCCTCTCAGGGTGTCAGTACTACCTGGTTCATCAGAAATAAGAGCCCGTTGGCCAATGTCCCCTTTGGCTTTCAGCTAAATCTAACTGCACTTGTCAGGAATGCCCCCTCAGCACGCCCACCTTTCACTCACACACTGAACTCTGCACTGGGGCTAAATCTACAACATCTCAGCGTTTTGTTGCTCTAACTCACAACTTTCTGGTCAAACTCCTTCAGTAAGTCTTGGTTCAGAATGATAAAATTCCCTACACTCCGCTCTCTGTAAAATACAGTTGATCATGCTGGGGACTATTTGGGATTCCTGTCTTGGCAAAGTCAAAATAGCTCAGTGCATACAATGGAATTGTCTTACAATTAGCTGGAGATGTTTTTGGCTCCTTTCTGACAGAACACAGATGGCCAAGAAAAACGTATTTGCATGAATGATTGGACCTGTCCCAGCCATTCTGCGGAGAAAAAAAAGAAGCTAATTTTCCTTTGGTGGCGGAATCACAACAATTTGTTTCAGAAGCTCATCTCATGACATCAGACAACAACACGATGTGTACTCATACAGGGCATTGTCACCTTCTTCAGTGGTATTTAAACCATCATTGTAGTTAGTCAAAAACTCAGCTGAATCCCAGTAGCATCAATAAAGTGAGTTATATCCAAACTCTGTATGGGAGAGCAAAGTCCCCGCAGTCATTTAGGCCTTTTTATATCTCTGCCACAGACTGTAATGAAGTTGGGGACAGTGGTGGCTCTTAGATAGTACCGAAACCGCTGAAAGTGTCAGAACTGAGCCCGTTGCATTGTGTTCATCTTTTCTTAACCGAACCAGATGATTTTCCCCTTAGATTTTTTTCTGTAACCACCAGGAATGCCACTTACAAACATGTCCAACAGTAGGATTCATCCAGCACGACTGCTTCATACTCCATTGACCGCTGTGCCCCAAACAGCTTGTTGTGATGGAAATGTTTTTGCAAACAACGGTTTACAAGTAAATGTGACTTATAAATGACCAACTCCATTGCTCGCAGACAAGCAATTTACTTTGTTAAGTTAAGTTGATACATTTTTCAGCCACAAATACTTTTTTTCAATGGGAATAACTTGGTGCAGAATATTCCTGACAAAAACACATTTGGGTTAGAGTGAAACATCTCTGTTCTAATGGATCTGCATCTGCTATGCTGTTAGTGAATAAAAAATCACTTTTTTTCCCAGCTTTTTCCAGGGATTGTTTAAACCACTGCTGTTGTCTTTTGTGTAAACCTCTCCCAAATGTGTGCAGTGCAGACAACCAGGAGATGGAGATTGATAAGCAGCTCTAGCTCAGACTGATGCCGTGACAGCAAATCATTTGCCCCGACTTGTATTAATAGTTTGCCTCAATGTGGAGTCCGGGTTTGCTGTAAATCAAAGTCACAGCCGTTATATTCAAGCAGCTATTAGCTAGATCGTCTCCATGGAGGCTGCAAAAGGTTGAATATCGTGCCTTTTGTGTTTCTTAATCACTAAAATGTGGGGGATTCTTTCGTTTTCAGCACAAAAAACAATTAAAACAAAACATGCCGATGTACAGGGTGGTATTGTTCAATTATCAAGAGATAATTATAAAGGTTTGTGAATCACAGTGTCACAGTAAAATGTATTATCAACATTTCATGTCATATTTTGGTTGCAAGTGTGGGGTTTGAAAATTGTTATTCAGAATGCTTCTATTCCAACTTTTGAGACGACACGTCTGACGATATTTGATGATATCTGCCCCCACATGACAAGCTCCATGGGAGTTTTAGATGCACAATAACACTCCACTGAAACGCTCATTTCTGCTTTCTGTGGTATTGAACAATGAAGTGACATGAGCATGGACAGATTCCCATGTATACACTCTACGTACGAGTAAGTACGGCTTAGACCTAAAAGTGGTTGTATAGTTGTTACTGTAATGTTTATTGAATATTAAAATCCCCATAGGTACTACTCCTCCTGGTGGTCAATATTCAAAGAAAAATAAATATAATCATCATTTGTTTCGTGTAGTCATCACATTAGACCACTGAGTTTCCACTTGGCTGGGAAGTTCACAATATTAACATTACATCCATCAATAAAAGGACATGAAAGCTTCAGTGGTCGGTAACTGTTCAGTGGCAATTAAACTTCTGTTAGAGCTCATTGAGTGTGATGGGAAAGACCAGAAACCATGTGAGCTTTTTACTATCATATTCCCACACACTTTTAACAGAATTTCCCGTACACCTGACCAAACCAATTTACTCAAGGCCTTTTGTAAGGCTTCTGGACATACTACATTAACTCACTCCACAATATAGAGGATTAATACACATCATTACATAATAATTTGGATTTATGAGAGAGCAGAAATACTGTTGCAATAGTGAAACATTTGTAAGACAGGAACATGAAAACTGCTACAAAAAAAGTTCCTTTTTAATCATTCTAAAGATCAGGAATGAAAGACAAGAGTGTGACATCCTTAAATCATCATATACCGTATTGAACAGTAAAACGAGGAACAACTTGATTTAAAAAAAAAAAAAGAAAGGAAGATTTGAAGAACTCCCATTTTTTGAGGCCGTGTCCATTTTTTTAGTATTATATTCTTTCAGTCTTTCATTTGGAATAATCCAAAAACAATCCAAAAGTATTCCAATTCGATTGCATTTTATTTTTTTGTAATCCAATGAATTACGTTACTATCTACATTAGTTGCCATGTAATTTGAATTCAGTAACTGACTACATTTCAAAGTAATGTGAACCAACCCTGCATGTTCCTAAACTACACATTTACAGTAGAATATAATTCATCTCTACTCCAACACCACAATCAACACTGCTGTCACTGAATGTAAACTCCCAGCAACAAACCTCTGTGTTATCTTTGATTCTGGTTTAACATTTGGTAAACATATCAACTGCATCGTCGGCACTAGATTATATCACTTGCAAAATAGAAATCCTGTTAGTCTGTTAAGGATTTGGAGATCATAGTTCATGCTTTTTTATCTCACCTATTGTAAATCAGACAGCCTTATCTCGCCTGCAGCTGGTTCAAAATGCAGCAGCGAGACTCCTTCCTGGTACCGAGAAGAGAGACCATATCGCCCACATACTGGCCTCTCTACAGGGGAGATGTAATTGATTTTAAGATTGTTTTTATTTGTTTTTAAAGCACCGTATGGATTGCCACCAGGTTATATCTCTGAACTCTTCATCCCCTATTCCACCTCCAGACCCCTCAGATCTGCTGACCACCCACTGCTCTTCATTCATCGCTGCCGGTTAAAGAGCAGGGCTGATCGGGTCGGATATTTTCTGCTGCAAACTAAAACTAGTTTGAATCCAATATTAATTAATTAATTAATTAATTAATTAAAAGCTGTCAAAAGACCCGTCTCCTTTCCTTAGCCTTTCAAAAGTCCTCATGAAGACATGCTGATCACACTCACTTTTTTTTGTTTGTTTTTATTCATGTGTTCTCTGTGCAATGCTGTTGTGGTTTTATGATATATTTTTTTAATTATTCATTCAACATTTTTATCAATGGTAATAGATCCTTATAATATGTCTGTGTTTTTGCTTGAATGTACTACAGATAAAATATATTTATTTTTATTAGCTAACTCTGGCACATTTACATTGAGGTGGACACAGATATGTTCATTAATGTGCACTCTCCTTGGTAAATAAAAAATAATAATAGAAAGATAATAACAATAATAAATAGATAGAGTAAAATAAAAATAAATACATTGACTTTATTGAAAAAGTTCCAAGCATGCTGTCTTTCATCAGAAACTGCTAAAAAGAAATAACTGTCAATATGACAAGGTATGGAGAGCTAAACTAAATACATCTGATTTTGAAACATACTAATATTTTACCCTTTACTCAAAATATGAGGGGCGATGCAGTGGATTCTTTTCATCTCTAAATGTGTCTGTGCAACATAGTGACCTACTTTTATTAGCCTATATATATTTATATATATTTATATATATATATATATATATATATATATTCAGGAGTAATATTCTCTCAGTCAGCAGTCATTGCTCCCTGATAAATACGAAAGCTGAGGATGAATAAATATATAGATAAATGAAGTCACACCCACCCGTCTCCCACCAGTTTACAGAAAGGTTTTTTTTTTTCTTTTCTCCAACTGCACCACACTCCGCTCCCTGGCATCTGCAGCCCTGTATCAGGTGCGGCTCCATCATTCGCTGCGGGGCTTCAGGGGAGGAGTTTAAGCAGCCAGGTCACACCCCCTGCACTACAGCGCCCGGTCCTTAGAAAAAGAATACTAAGGAGCGCACAGCCCGTCCGTCACCGCACAGTGCTAGAAAAATATGATCCCGAGAAGAGCAACTCTCGCGCTTCAACACTTAAGACAACAATTTCACTGCGAATAATTCCAATTAAAATCACAGACCATCGCTGTGTCCGGTCTTTGTTGAACTATTTTCCTCTTCATTCCTTTTCTCTCTCTCTCTCTCTCAATCCTTTTCAATTCTCTCTGCACTGGATCTTTCGAGCCAGAAGATGTGTGTGGAGAGCGATGGGTGCGAGATTGAAGGCTGCAGCAGTTTGGATGAGGTGCGCACGCTGTCGGGCAGCATGAGCCCCGCGCTGAAATCCAACCCGGACCTCCACCCGTGCAAGCCGGGGCATAAATTCCGCGCCGCGCTGCTCAGATGCCGCTCACCGGCTGCCGCCGCCGGGATCCTCAGTTTTGGGAACGTCCTCAATTACATGGATAGATACACTGTAGTCGGTAAGAGACCTGCCTTCTCCTTCTTCTATCAGAGCTGTTTGTTTTATGTATCTGAGTGGCTCCAGCACACACAGCAGAGCAGATTTCTGTATTTTCTGGAGTGATTGCACATGCGCTAATTGCCTGTGAGCAGTGTTGTAGAGCAGCCAGCACACCTCAGCTGAGACGGGCGGAACAATGGGCTTTGCCCAAGCGCAGTGGACAATCTGCTAAAACCACAAGGCTGTGAGGTGTTTCCGTGGCTGTCGACTGTGTGCTGCGGTTACATTTAAATAGATGCATTCGCTTTATTACTCAAGAAAATGCTGGACAGTAATAGTTTTTAACCGGGGCCGGTAGATAATTGCAGATCGATCAATTAAGGCGATCAACTCTACGGTGTGTGTGTGTGTGTGTGTGTGTCTCGTTGTGGGCTTTTCTGTCAGACCAGTATCATCGACTGCAGAATAAGAGAGATAGAGAGCATCATTCTGATTCTGTCTTTAGTTCCTCTCCGTTTCTGGGATTTATTGCAGCAACGTCTAATCGCCTGTATTTCGTGCGGCAGGCAGCTCGCCGTGTGTGTGTGATGCTGTGATGAGGCCATGTGGTGCTCATCCCCCAAGTGTCCGCGTCTCCTCACTATAGCTGAGATCCAGAGCATCATTTCTACAAACTGAACACTGTGTACAGATTGAAATGTCAGCGTGTATCTGTGTGTTACAATGTTGCAGTGTGACAAAAACTTGATTTGTTTAAGACCAATTTTGGAATTGATAGATTGATTTATTGATTTTGACTGCCAATTATAGATGTTAAAAGAAAAGTGGAGAGCTGAGTTCATTAAGATAGAGGGTTTCAGTTTGTAGTCCCACACCTCACACCAGAATGCCGGCTATGTTAATTGTTATGGATTTCTTGTAAAGTGTGAATTGTGTAAAACATAAACTACTCAAAGTGCAAATTGAAAGCGTTACATCTGACCTTATCCTCATCTTAGTTCGACCAATATTTGGTTTCCGGATTTTGTAGGGCTTCTTATCGTGGCTTGGACATTGGACTGTGGCACTGAATGGGTTAAAATTATTGCTGCAGCATGGAGAATGGAGGGAAGCCTGTTCATGGGCAGAAAATATACTCTTCTGTACAAAGAGACGTCTTCCTGGTTAAAGTGGAAGTTTCTATTGACACACATGCTTATCGTCACACAACAGAAAGTAGTTGGAAATCTTGTTTTTTTTTTTTTTTCCTTCTTCTTCACCAATAATTTGCTGCATAGCATATATTTATCTGACATCAAGATTTCTGAAATTGATAAATCGCAGGGAAAAAGAGTGTAATTTCACTCTGTAGCCCCTGGCAGAAAGAAGGAGTGGCCACAGTGAAACAGAACAATGTACCAACACCTAAGTAGCCACATGCCTACGGCTCATCATCCTGAGGGCTTCAGGTCCCGTCTGTAAAGAGTCACGCTACAAACCCTTGGGCACCTGAATGATCCTGGAAGGCTTTAGCTGCTCGACCTAGTCAAGAATGTGTTGATGAGGCATATCTAATCTCAGCATCTTTGAGCACCACTCAGGCGCAGCACATCCTCATCATGGATGCGTCAGTCTCCCTCCACAGTAACGACTTGTACTCATGTCTCCTTACACCTCCTCATGCTTTGATCAGAGGAAACCCCTCATTAAGTGTCTCAAAAACCACTCCTCCGTCCTCTCCATCATGATCCTGCCACTACAGCCATTGCGAGGCAGAAAAAAAATCCTCGGCAAAGTCGTTAACTTCGCTGGACCGCCGAGCGCTTGCTGCGCTGTGGCAGGAGGACGAGTGACTGTAGGGAGATGAGGAGAAAGTAGAAAAAGGGAAGTGGATGCGGAGGAAGGGATGATGGGGTTGGGGAGGGGAGGGTGGTTGCAGCAGCCCGGGCTAACCCTCGTGGCGAGAGGCTGTGCTCGGTGCATGCAGTGCAGAGGGATCCCTATCTCTTCCCATCCCTGCCACCGGAACGCTGCTGGACTGTTTTGCATTATGCACGGGCAGCATGTGTGTCGGACCGTCATACAGGATGAGGACCGGCAACCATGTGCATCCAACACAACTGATACATACAGCCTGAGCTGATCTGCCATTCTCCATCTGCTTCTTTCTCTCTTCAAGCCTTTCTTTCCTCTCCGGCTGTAGGAGCTACATTGCAGTAGTAATAAGGGGGCGCATCTGTTTTGGCCGCACAGGGTTTTCTGTAAGTAGAGCTGCAATGACTGCTCCACTAATCGATCAGTCCATCGATGGAAAAATGATCAGCAACAGTTTCTATAATCGATTAATCGTTAAATTAATTTCTCAATCAAAAAATGTCAGAAAATGCTGTTTCAGCCTCTGAAATATAGAGATTTCCTGCTTTTCTCTGTTTTTACATCATATTAAAGTGAATATCTTGGGGTTTTGGACTTGCAAAAGAAAACATTTAAAGACATCACCTTGGACTTTGAGAAACTGGGATGCACATTTTTCTCTATTCTTCTTACATATAAACCAAACTATTAATGGAGAAAATAATCGGAAGATTAATTGATAATGAAAATGACGAGGGGGTTGTGGTGATTGTAAAAATGTGTCATTTAGCTTGAATTCAGTCGGTTCCTGATGTAATTTCTGAGCTCATTACCTTGTTCTAAGTGGAATTAACTATTAATTTGTCTACTTTCCTTTTCCTCCTCGCGGGACTCTCTCGTTAGCTCTCTCTCCTTTCTTGTTTCTAATCACTCAGCTTTCTGCTTCTCCAGCTTTCTTGTTCTCCTTCTTCAGCAGCAGGTACCCAAAGCGCATCTCAACTCATAGATCTTAATGTCAATTAAGCGAGCATGAGCGCACACCCACAGAAAGCAAACGCACATTTTTCGAAAAGACTCTCCCCACCATTTCAAGAGGGGCTCAATGAGAGAGGGGAGTTGTGAGGGAGGGGAGGGGCAGGCTGCTGCAGTGGCAGGCAGTCGGAGGGAAGTGGACGCAGAATGCAGGCTGAGCCCGTGTGATGCCGTCCCCCACACAGACTCCCCAACGTCAAAAGGTCTTTGTACCAACAGCCATTACTGTAGTGTGTGTGGATCACTAAAGCATTGTCACAGAGACAGAGGGTGACCATTCCAGACACCGGGGCTATTCTGCTCCACAACAATGATGGGAAAATTGCACCCACCAATGCACAGCAGCAGCGTCAAAGACTTGGATCTTTCTGTTAATCCCCAGTGTCAGAGGTGAAGCCACACACACACACACATAAAAAAAACACCACACACAAACTGCAGTTTATGATTCCAACACTTGGCTCTTCCAAGACGATGGTGAGAACCACAAAAGAAGAGAGAAGTCACAAAGTCTTTTCATTTTTACGAGAGGTTGTTTTGTTGTCGATTTGATAGATGCACCGCCAATTTTTTTCTTTTTACAAGGCTTGGATTTTTAATGCCACCAGTATGTAAGGAGGGACGGCTTCAACACAAAGTCAGTGTATGAGACTTAAGCTGCTGTATTTTGGAGGGAATGTTTTAGATCTGGGTACGGCACTAGAATGAGTGAACGTATCATCCATCAGATTTCCAACAGTGAGTTACTTTCAGTCCTGGAACGACATTTACTGTAATGTAAGCAAATTACGGTAATACAGTTCTACTTTTCCATTCCTTAAACTGCCCCCCCCCCCTTTTAAAATGCATTTTGAAGATCTGTTTCACTCTCATAATGCGGTGTGCTCAACTAGGGATCATCAGAGGGATGGCAGTTCAAATTTCTGCAATTTCCATATTACTATGTTGAGGAATTGGCAAAGAGACAGTGATCTGTTTTCTGTTATGGGCCAAATCCAAATGTAAACAGGCACAGGTTTAGGGCTGCTGAAGACAAGCGGCAGCAGTCGGCTACAAACTCTACGCTGCCAGTTGGACTTTAAGCTCAGCTGTTCAGCCGGTGGGTCAGACCTGACCTGGAGTGCTCCTTCAGAAGCATGTGCTTGTTTTTACGACTGTCTGTGAAGCAGACATGGCAGAAATGGGGAGCGTCTGGTACATTTCAGGGTGTCCTGACGAGGTCGGTCACGCCCTTACTGCTCACTGCGTTCGAGAATAACAGCGTGCAGGGAAATGAGATGGAGATCACACAAGATTGGAGTGGAGGTCGGAGCTGGGCTGGATGAGTTACGACGCTTCGGTCGGGTCACTTGTGTCTCGCCTTCGGAAGCAAACCACAGACACTTCTATTCCATTTGCTTTTTAGAGTGCATAAGAGCTCTGAGATTTAGAGGGCCACTATTTAATTTAATTTAATTTGAGGTGGCTTTGAAACCTTAAATCCCGGTGTTGGTCTCTCAGTAGCCCCAGAGCAGACAGTCCAAGCTCCTCGACAGCTTATCATAAAGAGGGGATTAGGCGTTTTTCCACAGAATATGAGGATATGTGCGGCAGGCACTCTGCACTTAAAGTTATTTGCCTGGTAAGTACCCTGATGTGTGTCAACTCTAGCCACCCCCCAGTGTGCACACAGAGTCACCCCCTTCTCAGCAAAGCAATGGGGCAATTTGGGGGGGGGGGGGCGGGT
Organism: Bovichtus variegatus; assembly: GCA_943593645.1. Taxonomy (NCBI): domain Eukaryota; kingdom Metazoa; phylum Chordata; class Actinopteri; order Perciformes; family Bovichtidae; genus Bovichtus; species Bovichtus variegatus. The sequence continues at coordinate 6,918,348 of CALSCE010000030.1, forward strand.
GGGTACTGACTGCAGCCTAATCTGTGGGGAACAGAAATGTTGGGGAGCTGCAGATTAGACCCTCTTCCCGTCACTTTAAACTGAGTTGTCTCAGTCAAGCTGTCATTCCAGGAATACCAAAAAACAGACAGGGTCACATCCCATTGGACAAGTGCAGGACCCTTGCATGTGAACTTTTGGCATCTTGCATATAGACACAGATGACCGTGTGGTAATAATCCTTTTAAAGCAAATGCTGTCGCACTATAAAGAAGATGCAGCAATCTATACAGTCTGACATGCTCTGCAGATTAATTCCTGATTAGTTCCTTTATGGTGACTTATTATCATTCCTCGGCATTAGCATTTCCTAATAAAGCTATCACTGGGTAAATTCTGCTCTTATTTTCTGCCTTCTACATGTTTTCCTGTCTGTTGTAAAGCGCTCTTTCTTGAGGTGGAAGTGCTCAAATTTGAAGAAAACACACCACTTTCAGTTCCACAGGGGCTATAGAAAATAAGAGAAGTGAAGACAGTGAGGTGTCTGTCTGGGACATTTGGGGATAAATCAAATTCTGTGCAAATACAAAAGTAGAAAACGGTGTGTCTGCGTCACAACCCCAAGTGGAGAATGTCTCGGTGACACTTTTTTTGACTGCTGGTAGAAACATGTCAGCGCAGATCTTCTCAGAAACATGAAGTGTTGCAGCGGAATATGTCAGGATTAGACATACAGCAAGTGTCTCCTCACTACTAAACTGTGTGAGAGGCTGTGTGGGCCACGCTCGAGGTCCTTCGGGGTTTAGCTGTTGGCTGTTTCACTCTACTCCCTATTTCACCCTCTCTTGTTTTATAGCATTCACATTAAAGGACCCCAAACAGATGCATTAAAAAGATGGAAGGGCCTGTAGTAATTTACTTTATAGGGCTGCTGCGTCTTTCTTGCCGTCTGATGTTGAGCTGTTTCGAATTAGACTCTGTACAGTATGAGACGTCTCTTTGAAAGACATCATCACTTTATACAGTGTGTTTCAACATCCTTTAAAATCTTCTTTTTTTTTTTTACTGTTGACAGCAAAATATTTATACTATTCAACAGATGTCAAATGGAGTCATCAACAATTACATGATATCCTAGTGGACTTTTCCAGACTGGTTTCCCACTGAGGTCCCACTAATCTCTTTATGTCTATATCCTGGCGTGCAGTTCCCACTGCTGTGAGAAAACAGTCTGTGTGTTCTTTAGGCTCCCTTTTAGCCCACGTCTGTAATAGTAACCAGTGGAATTAGACAGAGTTTCTTCCTCTGCCAGTGCAGTGCCTTTCATGTGGCTACTCCAGATTTTACCATAAAGCAGATGCACTCCTCGCAGCAGCGTTCACCCCTGTGACCCCCCCGGGTATGAACACACCGCTTCATGGCTCTGCTGATGTCACTTTGTTGCGACCCGTTGACTCTTCCCCGCCTGTACAGCTGTTATTTTGGCATCGCTCCAACCTTGCATCCGACATCACTCATCACAGCTATGAGGCCATTACATGCGTTGCATTCTGGAGAGGATATTTTTACTCTGTGCTGCCCATGCTATAGACCAGAGGTTTGAAGGTTGAAGGGAGTGACGTGAGGTTAAGGATACTGCGTGAGGTGAAAGGGACAGGTGCATGCCAGTGTTCTAGAAACAACAGGAAGTTAGTTATCGTAGTCAGCAGTTAGAGCAGTCAGCGACACTGCTCATGGAGGCAGTTAAGGTACTATAAAACCATAGTGCCGGATTTGGGTGTTGCACGCGTTTTCGTCTTCGAACTTCATCCCGTTCGTTTCAGTTTCTGCAAGTTAATTGTAACAGCCTAAAAATTTCTTGTTCTGCGTTTGATTGTACTTTGCTTGTCCAAATGTTGTCATTTCTGGTCCCAAACAAACCAAGATGGCGACAGCCAGAATGCAAAATGGTTGTCCACAAACCAATGGGTTACGCCACGGTGACTACGTCCACTTCTTACATACAGTCTATGGTCGTAACTCAGCCAATTGGCATTTGAACACCTCTTCCACAACCTTGCAACACATCCATTCAGAACAAAGCACATCAACAAAATAATCTAAGTGGCTCTTTCAACATACAGTGCCTTTTTCTTATCCTTTAACGTCTTATCTGGTTTTTATCTTTTAACTTCCAGTAGCTTGACGAGTCAACTTGTAAAAGACGGCAGTGCTTGCTCAAGAGGCCTGTTGATCTTTAACATGTGAAGGTGAGTGGTAGCCTGATAATCACTGACCTCCCCTTTGTCATCAGAGGAGTGTGTGGACATAAGGACAGGGCGTTGGTGTTGTCTTTAGTGTTGTGCCCTCCAACTACAAGTTTAGATAAGGATTACAGCCCTGAGATAAACGCAGTATCTGCTAACTTCAGTCCAGTTTTGAAGACATGTTTGAGTGACGCCGAGATGAGTCATGAGCAGAGCAGAGGGATTCTCCCAGTCTCCATCCAGCCCTTCACAAACACCCATTCGTATTTTGCCACCATGTTAAAAGGACGCACCTCCCTTCCTGTCAAATTATCTAAGAGTGTTTATCTGAAGAAAGAGCTGATATTCGTCTCTTCGGGCAGACAGTAAGATTGCAGGAAGGAAGGGGAAGAGATTTTGGACGTGTTTAGCACTTGCTTTGCTGTGTTTGACGCGCTGTCAAATAACGGCTCATGCCTACTTAGTAAGTGTGATAGGAAAAAATGTTGCTTTCCTCACTCCCCACATTCCGTCTCTTATGATAATCTCTGCAAATTTTAACTGGAAAATGTTAGAGCCGCAATGTTGTTGAAGTGAAAATATGTAAGATTGTGCTGGAATAACACTGAGAAAACATTATATGAAATTCTACAGTTGAACAGTCAAACACATATATGCTTATACTCTGTGACATACACACACACACACACACACACACACACACACCAAGAGACAGAAAAAAAGAGAGAAAAAACGAAGCAACACAAACTAGAATGACATTCGTAGAGCGCAGACCCCAGCCAAAGCCTATGGTGCATTCACGTGCTCTTCGGATGGTCCCATTTCCCGAGTTGTGAATTCGTTCTTCGGACTTTGGTGTGTTCATGAGCACAAGTTGTAATGTGGAAACAACATGGACGCTACAAAGACGATGTGTTGTATTTTACTGCTCAGAGCAAGCTGTGTTGATAGCTGTGTCCAAGTTCTTGTTACGACTTGAGGTGGTGTGTTGGAAACAAATTATTCCGGTTATTCCGACTCCACATGAATGCAGCACAAACGTCTCGCTGTCTTAACTAAGATCAAACATCATTTGTTTATAATTTTTTCGTGATTCAGTTCTGCTCCCAAATGTAATGGCCCATGGTTCCCCCATTCCACCAAGTTTCATGTAAATCGGGCCCGTAGTTGTTCCGTAATCCGGACAGACAGACAGACAGACAGACAGACAGACAGACAGACGGAGAGAAAGAGGTAAAAATTGAAAAAGACAAAGCAACACAAACAAGTGACATTTCTGTGTTGTGAAGGTCATATTCAAATGTTCCCCTGAGTCCGGTGCTTTGGCCGAGACTGCTGATACATGCGATGAAGAAATGGAAATGGAAGAAAATGCAATCCATTTCTCATAATTGCAAAACACACACACACACACACAAACAGACACTGAATATTGATCAACAGAACAGCAGCTTGGAATTTGTTACAAGTGATGAAACCGTAATGTCCTGAGACACACTGAAATTGAATTTTTCTCTGACACATTAACAAGTTGTTCCTGAGAGGATTTGGAATCTAATATTGACCTGCAGCACCAGTTACAGCCAGCGGTTGTGAAAGCAGACCTGCAGCTAGCAGTGATATTAGCTCTCACCTCCTGGAAGCTCTGACAGCTGCTTGAATAATATTTGGAGTGCTTATTTACAGCAGCCCTATATTTGAGAAACCTTTCCTGCTGAGGACAAATTTAATCCTCCCCCCCCATTTACATGTGATTGAGTAAATAGTGGAGCCTGGCACAGGGATTATGTAATCTTTTATATCCACCGATCAGGCCCAGAATAAGGTCTTGGGTGTGTTTGTGCATTCCCTCACATGTTTCATCAACTCCTTTTTTTGATTTCATTTGTGGATATCTTTCGTGTTGTCAGAGTGAGATGAGATTGCAGCAGGATTTTCATTACTGTGTTTGGCGTATGTGTTACTGTGTTTGTGGGAAGAGCCGGGGGTTGAATGAGGCCGCTGACCTCTGTCAAAGGCTTTAGATCTTTTTGTTAATGCCCTAGGTCAGAGGTGGACACGCACGCGCGCACACACACACGCACACACACACACACGCACACACGCACGCACACACACACACACGCACAGTTCCTATGAGAATGTTGGTTTCATTGGTTTGGTGTTTCCAAGACGTCAGTGCTGTCACGGGGACAATACTTATGTGCATTATGCAGGTATGAAAGAGACAGTTCACCCCAAGATCAATACCTGTAGTGCTATTTATCAATCTAGATTGTTTTGGTTTAATTTGCTATGAGTTGTCGATTGGTGGAGATATAGGCCGTAGAGATGTCTACGACTATAAGGTGGCACTTTGTTTCTGGTGCACAAAGAAATAAAAATTTTTTAAAACTCAACAGCAATGTCTCCAGAAATCATGACCCGGTTACTGAAGATAATCCACAGAGTGAGCAGTCTTATGTAGGAGTCTCTCGTTCATGAGTAGATACACCCTTCCTGCACAGTGATAGTAGTAGTTTGTTAGAAAGTAAAACAGCTCTGACAGCACATCAAACCAAAACCATCTGGGCTGATAAATAGCACTACAGGTAAGAGGGAAAATATGTATTTTGGATTTTTGGGTGAACTGTCCCTTTTTAAACTTAATGTGGGCCTGGCAGCAACACATTATCTTATCCAATCAGTCCAGCCTCTCATTTAAATACTGGATCATTTCGCCCTGCACAGCTTTTGTATCCATGTTCACTTCCTGGCTGCACTGTGGGAGAATTTGCTTTAGGTTGTTTGTTTCTGCAGTGCAGTTGTACACCAGAATGGTTGGTTACGCCTCACTTCCCATGGAGGATTATTACAGCGTTCTTTTGATTCTTCTGCACCATAAATGTTTACGGGTCCATGTTTTAACTACATAAATATGCAGGCAGCCTGTCAACACACCACTTCAAAAATGTTGATTGCATGTATTTATAACACTGAATATATAACATTCTACATTAAGCTGAATCCGCCGCGCAGTGTGGTAGTTGTGGCACAAAGTGAAATGGTACTTGTTCTACACGACTTAGATGTTCAGTGATGCTTTAGGAGACAAGACCGCAGCCTACTGCAGCAGCTCATGTCATCATTCAGGTTGCTGTTGGAAGTATGTGGGCAGCGCACCAGTGCAGAGCTTCATTTGCATTTTTCTTAATATGGTTTAATGACTGCAGAAGGCCTGAGGCTGTGTACTTTGCTGTAGGTATGTGGGCCATTCTTTAATGAAACACGCCTGGTATGTGGAGGAAGTCACAGAAGAAGAAAAGGATACCTTGGTGTGTTTTCCCACGCTGAGAAAAACGCAAACTCACACCTCACGATTGAGACATCTGACTGAGACGTTCTAGAGTTGTGTTTAATAATAATCTAAAATGAATAAATAATAATTAATTAATTAATTAAAAGAAAAGACCCAGAAAAGATTAAAACTGGCCTGGTAGGTAATTTTTTTTTTATAAATTTGTACAAAAAGACATATTTGGATTTCTCAGAGTGTTTGATGAAATAGCTGAGGGAGTAATGAGATGCATATCTAATTCATGAGACAGTGAAATATGAACCCTGCAGTGTTAACTAAACTGTCCTCCCTGTAACCGGGATGAAATGGAGTTGGGAATTAGTTGCTTTCACCTTAAATGAGGACACAGTGTGAGAGTGGCATTGGTAGGATTGTTTTTGAGTAACATATACAGCTGTAGAGGTCACTTTGACAGCATCTCAGAATGAAATGCTTTCACACGTCTGTTTGGTCTTCCCTCTTGCTGTAGTTGTGATGAGAAGACAGGAGGAAGCCTGGAAAAACCTGTTTGACATTCATATTTATACATCTATAAACTCCCAGGAGTCATTGTAGCTTTGAAGCAAATGTAAGGTTACAAACATTGGGATATGCGCACAGTATTGTAATGGACACGACTGGCAGATATATCCCATTAGTCCAAATGGAGTAGTTGTGGCTGCCGTGGAGAATAGTGATCGACGTGTCGGGAGTAAAGACAAACCCATTTATGACAGAGGTTATCACTGTGCACATAAAAACTAAATCTGGATTACTTGTTACATCAGTCATACCTCTGCACGATCCAGTCCAACAGTCTTGTAACAAAATGGAGGCTACATTGCACGGCAGATATTTCTACCTACATTTTATGCCCATATTATCCGAAAAAGCTTTTTTGTATTGTTAATGTTTTTAATGGGATTTTTAATGGTGTGTGTGACACATTTATGCATTATTTTTTTTTTTCCAATTTCACACAATTTCACCCATATTTACAAGGAACTCACGGCAAACAATGCATTCTTGGATTCTTGAAGAATAAATATGAGAAATAATGTGCTATTCATACTGTATTAGGACCAGCTAGGCCGTTATTGCCCCTGAATTCTCCATTTTGTGGAGCCTAAGCACCACACAATGATTGTGATTATCCAGAGAAGATAGCTGCGCTGTAGCTGTTTGATGCTAAATTGAGCTGAAAATACAAATCTTCACCAATTTTCTTCAGTTTTTATCATGGCTTTGAGTCACTTTGCCCCCTCTCTTTTTGAGAAACAGCTCTGTGTTCTACAGTCAGTTTGACAGCCTGTGGATATCGTTATGCTTTACAGCTCACACTGCGAGTGAAACAACACCGATGAAGTAGATGAGTCAGGTGTCAAGCCGATAGCACAGATATATTTGTTTCAAAGTAGATCTGTACAGTATCAAGTATTTAAATAAATATACCAGCAGCATTTTACAGCATGCTGCTTTATCTTTGGATAATTAAAGGCGCCTTGTCTAAATGAGCATCATTAAGTAAGACGATGTAAGAAAGCTTGTCTTGACTGTACGTGCAGTTTGGGATAAGATGTTTCAATGTCCCCAATAGAAGATTCCCCACATCCAAAATAAATAAAATGAAAAGAAAGAGAAAGAGGACAAAATGAAATCTCACTACATAATGACTTTAATCCTCCACACTGTTATGTAAAAATAGCACAGGGATTACTTACAGGATTTTTCAAAATGATATGTGCTGACACTGGCAAACACACACACACACACACACACACGCGCACACACTTATGCGTGATATTTTAGGCTGTTTGAATGGACAAATTGTCCCTACCTTGACATAACCCTACATGTCGGCTGGTGGTTCTACCACTTTTGTCCTAACTGAAATATCTCAACAACTATTGGAGGGATTGCCAGGACATTTTGTACAGGCGTACATGGTCCCCAGGGAAGGAATCCTATCGTTTGGGAAGTATTGACTTATCCAGTGCAATAAAATCCTCCAGCGCAATAATCACGTCAAAATGTCACTTTGTTCAACACTTTAGTTTATGACCAAATACCTAAAAAACTAATGACATTTCCATCAAGTTTATGTGTAGTTTGAGTTTAGTGCCAAGCTACTTTCTTGTTTAATCATTTTTTTTAGTTTAACCTTTATCTATAGAGGTAATCTCATTGAGTCTTGGGGTCTCACTCTTAAGAGAGACTCTGGTCAAGCTAAAACTAAACTAAGATGGAGAACATGGTAAACGTTATGTGCTGAACATTAGCATGTTAGCATTGTCATTGTGAGCATGTTGACGTTAGCATTTAGCTGAAAGCACTAGTTCAAATGCCATTGTGGGTAGTTCTTTTCTTCATGGACTGATATGTTTAAATGGTCCAAATTGAATGTAAACCCCAAGGCATTTTTATGTGTTTGTGAAAGAGACAATGACCATATCACTTCTCTATTAAATGAAACCTGACACTGCTTGAGCCTCTCTCGTGATTTTCTCCGGTTAACGTGGCTCCTTTTCAAAATTCCACATAAATAACACTCCTCCGGAGTTCACATTCAAGGTTGAGTTCAACTGCTGTTCAGTATTCCTGAGAGACGCTGGTGTGAGCGAGTGCAGCTCACGCAGATCCCCTGGCAGTCAGACAGTCTCATCTCATCTCAAATACCTTTGCTTCGCTTCACTACATCTCTCTCATACATCTAATGCTTTATCTCATAACGAACATGTGGGCTCGCCCTGGATGTATTATAGATGAGCCATAGGTTTAGTCTGCTGCCTTGATGCTTCACTATGCATCCTCTCCACTACCATCAAATATTTAGCACGTACTGGCTGGGACTAATGCACCGCGGCCCTTGAGCTGAATTCAAGCTTTTGATTAGTGAAAGAAAATTAGGTTGAAAAGAAGCTCTATTAATCAAAGTGGTAAGGCTGGCAAACCTACTGGCCTTTTAATTTGATTTCGCCTCAGTTTGGCTGTCACAAATTTAGACGATTAGAGTGAAAGCTGTCTCAAATGTCATAGTGGTTTTATCACTGAAATAACAGCATATTCATCCTCACACACTGGCAGGTGTTCTGGTTTGAATTCATTCATATTGGTGTGCTATAGTGGTGTATTGGTAGTTAGTAAACTGTCCTTCTTACACACTTACACTTGCTTGTTATGGCATCAACGTCAGCAAAATCAAAAAGAAACATGACCTGAAACCAGTCGTCTAACTTTCACTTTTTATTAGTGCATAAGTATTTGAATGGTAGTGATGTGTGGGTTTTTACATACAGTTCTTATGTTGGCATGATGGAAAATGTGCAGGAAATAAGATTTGCATTTGTGTGGAAGTGTTGCTACAGGTGAGACAATGACATATTGTCCAGGAAGAACATTCTGAGAAACACATCCACGTGTAACATAAATGCAAAGAAATGTTTACGATCCACCTCATGCAGGTTTAGAGGTTTTCTCTCTTTAAATCGATGGTGTGAAAAGCTGCATTGGGGTTGGGATGGGTGGGTCAACCAAACACAGGACGTTCACCCTGGTGTTAGTGTCCCATGTGAAACCAAAAGTCAATGTTCACTCATTTTATCGGTAATTTCTATAACTTAACAAACGTAACTACTTTCAGCCAAACCATGATGTTTTACTAAACCTACCCAAGTAGGTGTGTTGCTTAAACCTTAAACTGGGACCGTAATCCGGGAGAATATATTTCCCTCGAAATATAATTGAGAATGCAGTTAAGTTGTATGGAAACGTAATTTTGTAAGAGACAGGGTTGATCTTTCAGGTCTAACTAACATGTTGACTACATGAGTGCGACCAACAGGGAAGCAGGACTTGAACTTTCTAGCCCGCTCACACACTCCCCAACTCTTTGCTGATGTTATTCTCTTGTACGAGCTCTGAAGTCCCTCCCGTGCAGGCAGCTCGACACCGTTTCCCAGACATTTGCAGTACGTTTCCTTTCTGTGTGGCAGGGAAAGGAAGTGGAATGGAAAAAGCGCTCCACCGCCCACTGCAGCCACATGGCAAGGGAGGAGAGCAGTCGGTCAGGAGCCCGCCGGCCACAGTCGGGCATATTTGTGGTCAGCTTTCTCCTCGCTGCAGTCTGCAGCGCGGCCTGCCTCTGCACTCTGTTGCTCTCTCCCCGTGCTCTTTCTTACTGTCTCTCACACGCTCAAATCCCCCAAAATTGGTCACGAAAACAACCAGAAAAGATGCACTTTCTCCTCACTCATTATGTCCACCCCCCTTCTTCCTTTCCCATACTATTTATACTGATGGGGTTGACACATGAAAAGGGATCACCCCTTTGCAGGAATGAGGGGGAAGGATCTGGCCACATCAGCAGAGCGGTTCACCGCTGCCCGTCACTCTCTGGCCAGAATGAATGACTTCCATCCATTGGCTCCCTCTCACTCAGACACACACACAGTGAAACCAGGGGAAAGGGGAACACACACACAAACATATACTATATATATAAACAATGGAAACATATGCTTTACAAAACGGATCCAGCCCAGACCCGATTGTAGCCTCCACCTATTTCGTTGCTCCTCATGACTTCTCTCCTCTGTCTCTGTCTCGCACACTCACCGCTGTTAAATTGGACTGCTATTCTCTCCTTCCTCTTAGCCTAGTTTCTATGTGCAGAAATAGAACCAAGGGGGGCCGGAGATCCACAAGTCTCTGTTGGGGATTTGATATTAAATCTGTCCTCTCCAAGCCGGTGGAGTTCTGCATGTGCATATCTGTGTATGGCCGTATGGGGTGTGGTGTGTGTGTGTGTGTGTGTGTTATGGTGTATTTGTGAGTGTATGGTGGTCCCAGAGGAGTAATGCTGGCAGTATGCGTCACTGCACGAAAGCTGGTCTTGCAAAAGCAGCATGCCATATCCTCATTTAAATGTTTCCTCTGGATCATGCCATCATGTTGTTTTGATTGAGGACGTCCAACTTCCCGAAAACTGCAACAAAATCCCCCTAATATCATGTTTTATAGCGGTTGTTTTTTTGAAAACATCTTGATAAAGGAAAAAAAAACTACGTTTGTCTCGGTTCTCTGAAGCTGCATTGATCTACATTGATTCACAGATCCCAGCCTGTACAGCCACCGTCTACTGGTGTAGCCTCATAATGGAAACAGGCGAATGAAAGAAAAGTACTATTCATATCGAAGAATGATCATTCACCATTCACTGCTCTAAATGCAGCATTTGTGGCATGTAAACGTTCACCAATTTGAGTCATTTCTTCTTTATAAGCTACACTGAAAAATGTGGTCATAAAGGCGGACTTTATGAGAGGGTGGAATAAGTGTCAGCTCCACACTGGCCCCCGACTCTTTGTCAACTCTGTGTGTTGAGTTTCAGGGAGCAACTGTCTGAAGCCACATAGTGTGAACGGTTCAGCATCATAATAAATTCTGGAAAATAGTCCGTAAGTGTCAAATAATAAATAAGTGTGCTGTGAACAAGTCAGTTAATTGGAATGAACCTGTGAGCAAATGTCTATTCAAAGTCACAAACATTCACCCACTTCTTCAAGCGTGCTATCATTATCTTTTCTTTGGTACTGAGGGAGTGTACGGCGTACTGTGTGTGTCAGAGGGAGTGGCCTGCTGTGACTTTGCTCTGCTGCGTGAGTGCTTGAATGAAAATGGAAGTAGCTGGTGTTATTGTTATGTGCTGTCAGGTCGATCCACATTCCTGCCATGTTTCTTACTCAGCGTCATGCTCAGGTGGACACAGACCCCATGAGGCCCGAGACTGGAGAACGTCATTAACGTTGTTAAATTAACCAAGGGGCATCCCTTTTAAAACAGTCAAACAACGTCAAAAAACTGCCATTAAAATATAGTAATAAAACGTTGCCCCTTTCAAATGAGTTTCCATTTTTAATGAAATTCTTTTTTCCAAATTATTTTCTGTATACTAAATTCGAGAAGAATTTAATTTCACATTGTTTGATATGTCAATTACATTACAGCTCATTTAGCAGATGCTCTTATCCAGAGCGACTTACAGTAAGAAGGTAGAATAAGTAGAATTTTGAGACCAGGGCTCTAGATTGAAAGCCTGATTTAATAGAATGCATAATTGTTGGCTGTAATGGCCGTAGGATCAAATATTGGGGTTTTATTGGGTTTCAATGGAGACATTTAAGGGTCTGCGTGTCTGTATTTTAGCTACACACTTTATCATAAGAGCTGAGGCTGAACTTACAAAATAAAAAACAAACAAACCTCACACCTTCGCCAAAATTATTTTAAAAAAAACATGTAAATTAAAAAGCCAGAAATGTCCCCAGTGATACACAACGGTTGAATGGATCTGTGGGATTATATGTGTAATGTTGTCGCAACTATAGCGGTGACCTATACAATGGTAAATATATATCCCGCTTCACTGTGTTGTACTTGGTATTAGGAACGTGTGAGCAGATGCTGCCTTGTTAGATGCAACTGCAATGAGGATCTTAGTATTAAAAATTTGGAGATTTGGAAAGCTGAGCTCCTTTGTGGTCTCTTGACCTTTATCTTGTACAGCATTGCCATAGCAACTAAACTGGGCGCTGCCAGTTTGGGCGAGGGTCGTGGTACCTCATCATCAGCTACGTCACTGAATCTCTGTGTCTTAATAAGACATGGTCGTTCCATTTACAGGCTGACTAAGTAGTAAAACAAAAGAGACACTGCTGAAAGGCAGAGGACGGGGAAATGTAGTGTCGAAGGGACTTCAACAGCACAGAGTTTGATTGCCAAGCATTAAAAGGCCTCATTGGGAGTAGAGATGATAGTTGTGATAGGCTGCTACACAAACACAGAGCTGCTGGCTCTCTGTAATCCCTTACAGATTAGCACGCTTCATTACACAGCTCATTGCACTTGAATCTAGTACAATAAACACTGTTGCTGTGATCTGACATCCACCACTTATTTCAATGGGTACTGCTCGAATAAAGAATGGCATGTATGTCATAATGGCTCGTGCAATATTGCTATGTGTTTTTAATAGATCTAATCTTGTTGGAGGAATTCACCACACAGTTGCTCTAGTGTGTCTAACCCTAACACTCGCAGCTCAGTTTCCCTAATGTTACAATAAAATAATAACATTTTTCCAGCTCTACCTTTTTTTAATTGTCCGGTGATTATTTGGCAAGTGTAGACGGGTGTGGCTCAGACAAATGCAGACTCTGTCCAGGAGGGACGCTCCACCATCTGGCGTAGGAATCCCCCTCCCAGCAGGCCGTGTGTGTGTGTGTGTGTGTGTGTGTGTGTGTGTGTGTGTGTGTGTG